>OMNV01029244.1:0-10604 GCA_900303265.1 Brotula barbata | reverse complement strand
GATGTTTGTCTGTTACTTCTACTGGCAGAGTTTGGAATATATACAATAACCTTGGAAGTACATTCATTTTAATCACTTCTACTCTTGTGACTAAGCCTGTGAATGGAATTAAGCTCTATCTTGCAATATCAGATTTTATTCTTGAAATTAATGGATCAAAATTTATCGATTTCAATTGAGATAAGTCCTTAGGTATATGTACTCCTAGATATTTCATGGATTTTGAATCCCAATTATATTTGAAACCTTCTCTGACAGCCCGGTCCGGTAGATAGTTACATGTGAGAACCTGTGTTTTTTTCACATTTAATTTATAGCCTGATAATAGACCAAAGTCCTTAAGTGTTGACATAAATGCTGGAAGAGACACAGTGGGTTGCGTTAAGTATATTCATACATCATCTGCAAATAATGCTATTTTATATTCATCTTCCCCCATGTCTATACCTTTTATATCTTCCTTTTGTCTTATCCATTGGCTCAGGGGTTCCAAATAAATAGCAAAGAGGAGACGGCTAATCAAGCAGCCTTGACGGCATTCACGTTCTAGTATGAAAGAGTTTGATTTATTTCAATCCTGGCTGTGGGTTTATTGTAAAGAGATTGTATGGTTTTGACAAATGTGTCATGAAAACCAAATCGCTCCAGTACCATATATAGAAAGTCCCACCTGACAGAATCAAATGTTTTCTCTGCATCTAATCCCAGTATTATTGCTTCTAGTCGTTTTTTGGTGATGTTTTGCAAGATATGTAATGTGCGTCTAATGTTGTCCTGTGTCTGTCTCTGTTTTATAAATCCAGTCTGGTCCTGATGAATTATGTCCGGTAGAATTGTTTCTAGGTGTCTGGCTAGGATTGCAGTGAATAGTCTGTAGTCTAGATTAAGAACACTGACTGGTCTATAATTGGAGCACTCCAATTTGTATTTTCGTTCTTTTGGAATTACTGAAATGAAGGCATCCCTCCAAGAATTTGGAATTTCTCCCTCTTTTAGTACCCAATTAAAAGTGTTTTTTAGTAGTGGGATCAGTGGTTCCCTGAGCACTTTATAAAACTCAGAGGTGTATCCATCTGTGCCCGGAGCCTTGTTCGTCTTCAGCTTTGAAATTGCTGAGTTAATTTCTTCTGTCGTGATTTCCTTTGTCAGAACTGAGTTTTGGCCCTCGGTTACTCTTGGTAAGTTTAAAGAGTCTAAGAATAAGCGTATCTGATTCTTATCATTCGTCTTTGGTTGAGAATATAGATTTTTGTAGTATGTTTCAAAACACGCATGTATCTCTTCAGTCTTTACGTCACGTCCCGTGTTTTTACGATTCTGAGTGTCTGGACTTGTCCAGTGACCGCTGTGAAAGGACAGCTGACAACATGGGAAAGACTTTGTGACAGCTTGGAGAGACAGCTGACAGGAGGGAATAGGGGCTCATGGGCTATGGTCATGGGCTAGCTACCCATGGCGGCGGTCTCTGACGCTGCTTCAGTTTGTTGGAGACACCTGCCAAATGCTACGGAAAGTCAACTAAGGAACATACCCCTAGAGCCTGCAAGAGCGGGGGCGCAAGATGGCTCAACGACTGACAACACGGCTACAGACCAAGGAACGGAAATGACTACGAGCTAGAACAAAGCACAAGAGACTGTCACGACGGCTCCCTCACGTTAAGAGTTTTGTGTTTGTCTTGTCACTTCCTATTTTATTTTGACATCCCCGTCCTGTGTCATGTCTGGTTGATTTACTTCCTCTTGTGTGATTACCTGTCTCCTCCCTAATGTGTTTCACCTGTGTCTCATTAACCTTCCTCCCCACACTATATATGTCCTGTGTTCCCCTGTCTCTGTGCCAGTTTGTCATCAAGCCATGCCTGAGTTTCTTACCAGCTCTGTCCGTTCTGTTACAAGTGATCGTTTTCGACCCAGTTACCTGTTACCAGCCTGTTTCCTGCCCTGTTCGTGTTCGACCCTGCCTGCCTCCTCGCCTACCCTTCTGCCTGACCCCCTGGATCCCGGTTGCCGATTCCGCCTGTCCGACCACCCGCTACACGCCAGCCCCACGCCAGCCCCACCTGTACCGTTGCCGATTACCATCGAGATCCGGAACCGATCCTGGCCTGCTGGACCCTCGCCTCCTGTCCGGTCCTAACCTGGGATCTCTGTTTACCAATAAACTTCGTTTGCCTGAACGAGTCTCAGTCGTGCATTCGGGTCCAAACCTCCTCTGCTCAGTCCCGTGACAAGAGACAACCGAAATGGCGGCGGGACACACACTTCTGGTGTGCGAATGTGGGTGGAAGAGGATAACTTCAACAAGGGGGCTCAAGATCCACAGGGGAAGAGAAAGTGCTTGAGTGAGCAGAGACAAGGGCCTCGCATTGACCAGTACTTCCTACGAAGCAACTGGTCAAATCAGTCGAATGAAGCACAGCGACGGGATACAAACCAAAGTTTGCAGAGCATCAGCACCCCTGTCACTGAGGAGGGTAACACAAGCAAAGAAATCCCAGTGGAGGGACCCACCCAACCACAGAGACCTCCAAAGGAGAAAAAAGGGCACAGATGCAGTGTAAAGTGGCCCAAAGCTGTTGCAAAGAGTATGTGGGAAACAGCCAACAATGACCTGGCAAAAATCCTGGAACAACGGGTGGGCACTGCAGAGGAAAAGCTCGAAAGGGTGGGTGACATTATCTACTGCTACGGAGAGGAGCGTTTTGGAGTGAAAGAAAGGAGAGTTGGAAAGGCAACACCAGCACCAGGCAAATCCAGGAGGCAGCAAGAGATCCAAAGGCTGGTCAGAGAGAGAAAGCAGCTGAAAAAGCAGTGGAAGAAGGCCTCTAGAAGAGCAGAGAACTTGAAGAAACTTCGCAGGAAGAAGGAACACACAAGAACACGGTTCTATAAAAACCCCTTCAAGTTTGTCAAGGATCTCTTTTCAAAAGAAAAGAAAAATCAAAAGCAAAATCTTTTTCAGTATAATAGCACAGAGACTGTCCACCTACCTGGAGAAGAACAAGTACATTGATACATCTGTACAGAAAGCGGGCAACCGTGAGTTCTCCGGTTGCTTGGAGCATAGTAGTATGATCTGGCACCAAATCCAAGCAGCAAAGAAGGACAAAAGGGACCTCCATGTCATCTTCCTCGACCTAGCTAATGCCTTTGGTTCAGTTCCCCACGAACTCCTCTGGGAATCCTTCAACTTCTTCCATGTACCATTGTCCATCACCACACTGGTAAAGGCCTTCTTCCAAGACCTGCAACTGTGTTCTACAACAGCCGACTTCACTACATCTTGGCATCACTTGGAAGTAGGCATCATGGCAGGCTGCATAATCTCACTCCTGGCTTTTACAATGGCCATGTAGGTCATTATCAGGCCCTCAAGATGGGTGGTGGGTGGCGAGCGAACTAAGAACGGGCTCAGCCTTCCACCTATCTGAGCATACATGGACGACATGACCACGCTGACCACTACTGCAGCATGCACCAGGCGGCTACTTGGAAAACTGCAGGAAAACATCAAGTGGGCCCGGATGAAAATCAAGCCGAACAAATAAAAGCATCTCAATAGTCAAGGGAGAGCTTAAAGACGTGAAGTTCTGCATTGGTGATGACGCAATACCAACAGTGTCTGAGCAACCTGTCAAAAGCCTGGGAAGATGGTACAATGCTAGCCTCAGGGACAAAGACCAAGTGCAGCAACTAAGGCAAGATATCAACGGTCTGGAAAACATCAACAAGACTGTACTGCCTGCGAAGCTCAAGCTATGGTGCCTCCAATTTGGACTTCTCCCTCAGGTAATCTGGCTACTCACCATCTATGAGGTCCCAGTAACAACTGTGGAGAAGATTGAGTGAACCATGACTTCATTTGTGAAGAAGTGGCTCAGTGTCCCACGAAGTCTTACTAACATCGGCCTCTATGGAAAAGGGGCTCTTGAACTGCCTATCACGAGCTTAACCGAAAAGTACAAGTGCTCTAAAGTAAGACTCCAGATGACATTGAGGCAGGCCAGAGACCAGACCATCAGCAATGCAGCAACACCCCTGGTAACAGGACGGAAATGGACACCATCTGAGGCGGTGCAGCATGCTACGGCAGCCCTGAGGCACAACAACATTGTGGGAAATGTCCAGCTGGGAAGAGGGGGCTTTGGCCTTACAGCAAGCAAACCAACTTGGCATAAGGCCTCAACATCAGAGCGGAGGAAGATGGTGGTCGAGGAAGTGTGCTGTCAGGAGGGGGCTGCAAGAAGTGCGAAGGCTGTCTCTCTCACTAAGCAGGGGCAATGGATGCGGTGGGAAGGCCTGGAGAGGAGAAAGCTCAGCTGCAGGGAGGTCTGGGAAATGGAGGCAAGTAACATCAGCTTCATCATCAGAGCTACCTATGATGTGCTTCCATCTCCGAAAAATCTCCACCAGTGGTATGGCGAGGACCCAACCTGCGCCCTCTGCCCAACTCCAGCGTCCCTCAAACACATCATGACCGGTTGTAAGACCAGCCTCACACAAGGAGGCACAACCAGGTCCTCATGAGTCTGGCAGCAGCTCTTGAAAGCAAGAGGAGTGCGACCAACTCCTTGCCCCTGAGAATAACCAATCCCTTCAAGGCACCAGCTTTTATCCGAGAGGCACAGGAAAAGCCCAAACATCCTCCTACCAAACCAGAAACTGGACAGCTGGCTAAGGCCCGTGACTGGAAGATGCTAGTGGATATCGGCCAGCAACTAATCTTTCCACCCAAGATTGCGTCCACCACCCTTAGGCCAGACCTGGTATTGTGGTCCCCTTCACTGAAGTCTGTCTACATCGTAGAACTCAACGTCCCGTGGGAGAATTCAGTTGAAGAGGCCTATGAGCGCAAGAAACTGCACTATACAGAACTGGCAGCAGACGCACTACAATGAGGATGGAATGCAAAAGTCTATCCCGTCGAGGTGGGATGCAGAGCATTTGTGGCTTCTTCCACCATCAGGCTGCTGAAAGACCTTGGAAGTCATGGACAGGCTTTGCGGCAGACAGTTAAAGCAGTCTCTGAAGCGGCCAAAAGAAGCAGCCAGTGGATATGGCTCAAGCGGAAGGACCCTTGCTCCAAGAGCATCAAGATGACCCGCTCATGACCCCCCCCCCCAAAGGAGGAGGGTGTACAGCACGGGACACAAGCTCAGGATTGATCACCCTGTAGCTGGCCGCTGATGAGGGTGTCTAGTGATAAAAGGCCGAAACACCCCGTGATTCGAAGAGTACACTACTGATGATATGTCCCAGAGCTGACACTCTCCCCACTTCTCCCATGCCTCTATCAAGGCAAATCTCTTGTGAGTACCATCTATTGGCACAAAGGGCAGTCTTTACATCACGTCCTGTGTTTTTATGATTCTGTCTTATATTTTGTCGAATTAGTAAACGAATCCCTAATTTTGTAAATATTATTAATTGCCATTTGCTTTTTTAACCTACAGGCCAACAGCTTTGCAGATTTACTTCCTGCTTCATAATACCTCTGTTTCATGTACAACAGCTTTTTTTGAATCTCCTGTGTTAAGATGTCCTTTATCTCTGTTTTAATCCCTTTAATTTCTTGGTTTATTTTCTCATCCATATTATTTTTGTGTTCTGTTTCCAGTTTTTTAAGATCTGATTCTAATTTATTGAGTTTTTCCTGTTTTGCCTTTTCAAATACACTGATTTAGCAATCAATTTCCCTCTAATTACAGCTTTACACGCATCCCATAGCACAGATGGAGACACCTCGCCATTATCATTCTCCCTTACATACTGTACATCTGAATTTCTTTAATATATTCCTCCTTCATTTGTCCTTTTAGCACATTTATATTTAGCCTCCACAGCGTTTCTTTTGTTTCTCTTGACATAGCTAGAGTTCTATATACTGGACTATGGTCTGATAGGTCTCTTATTCCGATTTCACATTTTCTCTCCTGTCAAACTGTCCTTATTGTACATTAAGAAATAATCTAACCTTGAGTATATTGAGTGAGGTGATGAGAAATATGTGTAATCTTTTCCTGTTGGATTTAGTTCTCTCCATACATCTATTACTCTCAACTCCGCCATTAATCCTATGAATTTTTTGCTAATTGCAGATTTCTGTATCCCACTAACTGAACAGTCCAGTTGTGGGTTTAGTCTGAGATTTAGGTCCCCTCCACATATCAGAATACCTTCCCCCCCTGTGATACCATCAAATCAAACATTTGCCTATAAAATAACCAGTCTGACCCTTGGGGGGCACATATGTTAAGAATTGTGACCAACTCTCCCTCTTAATCAGTATATACCTTCCCTGTTTGTCTAATGTTTCTGAAAGTTTTTCAAACGTAATTTTCCTTGATATTACAAAGGCCACTCCTCTCCTATGACCTGTTCTGTACGATGAGGAGAATATCTGATTAAACCCATTTCTTTTGAGCTTTTCATGCTCCTTCTCTGATAGGTGGGTCTCCTGCAACATAGCCACCTCCACCCCTTCTTTTCTCATCTTACCTAGTATCTTGGACCTTTTAATTGGGTTAAGTATCCCATTCACATTATATGAGGCTATCTTTAATTACTTTTTCTGGGTTGTCATATTCGCTATTTTTTCCTTTCCTCCACTCTATAATTTCCCCTCATGCTACAAAATTGGCAAACTGCCCTGAACTGTGTAAAAACAGACAAAAACATTCACTGATGAACTAGTGATTAACTCGAAAACTTCCTTGTGTGGGGTCCTCATTTTGACAAGCCCTGATGACAAGTCTGCTCTGAGGGATGTCCCCTTCCTCCAGGGGGAAGTGGGCCCTCTATGCCACAGCCATCTTTGTCCATATGTGTCCAACAGCTTCGAAATAGGAAAAAAAACATAAAGAATAAAAGTAAAGAGAGCCCTGACTTTTATAACATATATAGAGGATATAACCCTTTCTAAATTACTAAAGTTCAATAATCAAAGTCAACTTAAATATGAAGGGGCTCATTTCTTACCTTAATCTTGTAAGGAACACATACCAAGTTCACAGAAGCTAGTCAGTCCTCTTCTGTAAATCCCATGACCATCCATCTTGTCCTAGTTCCTCCTAAAGGTTTGCAGTTTTTGTTTAAATCCTGGTTCTGTCTCTTTGGG
Organism: Brotula barbata; assembly: GCA_900303265.1. NCBI lineage: Eukaryota > Metazoa > Chordata > Actinopteri > Ophidiiformes > Ophidiidae > Brotula > Brotula barbata. The sequence goes on along the minus strand of OMNV01029244.1, from coordinate 3,485 downwards.
TGATTTGTTCTTCTTTGCTTGATTGGCCTGCTGCTAGGTTAGGCGCTTGATCCTGTCCAGTCCACTCTCCATAGGTTTCACCACCCTCACCTGAAACCCTCTCCTTGCCATATCTTTATTCACCTCTTCAGCCGACACAGATTTCTCCCTCATAGAATAATTTTAGCCTCATTGGAAACGGTGTTTGGAAGTGTATTTTCCTTTCTCTCAAAACTTTTTTTGCTTCTGCATACTCCTTACGGCCTCTCAAAATCTAACCCTAACGTCCCTGTCGTGAGAGGTGGAAACAGGTCAAGCTGGCCAATAGGGCAATGGTAAAACTCCATGGGCCAATCACCCGTGTACTGGATTTAAACGATTACAGAAACATTGATGAGGAAAAAGAAACCCCGCAACCTAAGAGATGAAGACTCTCCAAGCGTTCAGACTAAAGAGACAATGAAGACGTATACTGAAAACCATATGGAGAGGGTGCGTTGGAATCTTCTCTCTCCTAGGCAACCTACCAACATCGCAACATGGAACATCAGGACCATGTACACAGCAGGGAAGACGTCAGTTATCGCAGATGAGATGAGGAGATACAAGGTTTCTATCCTTGGCCTGTGCGAAACTAGATAGCTCCAGGCAGGAGAAGTCGAACTGGGCAGTGGTGAGTCCATACTCTACTCTACACATGCGGATGAAAACGCACCACACACGGAAGGAGTGGCATTTATGCTCTCCAAAGAAGCACACAGGGCCCTCATCAGTTGGGAACCCACCAACTCAAGGATCATCACCGCAAGATTCCAAACCACCCATAAAAGAATTAACCTACAAGTCATCCAGTGCTATTGTAACACAGGTGATAAATCCCATTCTATAGACAAGAGACATTAACGTTGTTGACGTGGTGACGTCATAGGGGTCGACGGCGTAACGTCGTAGTGGCGTGTATGTATTCAGCCGCTGTGGTTCAGTCTCAGCAGGAGCAGTGGGGAAGCTGCATGAGAGACGAGCTACAGGTTGAGTAAACTAACTTCGCTACTTTTTCCGTTTCAATGATAATTGATGGCTAAACAATGTAACAACCAATAGGAGCCTCTTACCGTGCCGACACCGCCGTGCTGAAACCCGTGGCGAACGAGTGTTTTACAGACGCATGGACTGGTGAGTCAAATTGTTTTGTAGCTGTTAGCTTAGCCGGCATCATTCCCTTTGATGGACGCTGTTAGCTTAGCTGGCGTCATTCACTTTAAAGGACGCTGTTAGCTTAGCCGCTGCCATTCACTTTAATGGACGCGGTTAGCGTAGCAAACGCCATTCATTTCAGTGGATGCAGTTAGCGCCTGGCTAACCAAACATGCCTGGTTCTTTCAAATGAAGCTAAGGGGTATCCAGTGAATGGACTATTTGAAAGTACATTGCTGTAATGGGTTTAAAGAGTATTTTACTAAGCATGTAAGCACTTAAGTCATGTGACTTTGATTGTGTTGATGATATATATGAACCATGTCTGTTAAACATATTGTAAATGTTGTTTATGATTTGTAATGACTGAAAATGGTATTTATTTATTTTTCTACTGCTAAATGATGAATAATTTGGGAAAGTAAATATAGTGCAACTAGTGCTTGGTTGAATTATGTGCGCACTGGATTACTATTTAAGTAATGATATGATTAATGTACATTGTGATTTATGGGAACTGGGGTCCTGAGGCAGAATCATATGGTCTGTGAGGGGGTAAGGACAGGGCCCTATCCTTACTGAAAACCTGCTTTAGGTCCCAATAGTCACTGGGAACAGAAGAGAGGTCGATGTTTTCAGGTGGGGAGATAGAGAGTGTGGTAGGGACGGCGGATTTAAGGCACTGCTTATGGCAAAAACTGCTCCAGGAGGTGATGGAAGCAGTAGACCAGTCTATAACAGGGTTGTGTAGTTTTAACCAGGGGAGACCCAGAACGATGGGTGTAGCAGGTGAGGGAATAACGAAAAGTTCAATAGTCTCAGTATGGTTACCGGAAAGGGAGAGAGTGATAGGGGCAGTGCGATGTGTAACGGATGAGATCTTACGGCCGTCTAAAGCCAATACTGCTTGTGGGGCGGGCAAGGTCACCAGGGGAATGTTGGATTGTTGCACAAGATTAAGGTCAATGAAGCTATCATCTGCCCCGGAGTCCACTAGGACGTGAATGGGCAGTGATTCTAATGACCAGTTTAACATACTTCTCAGGAGAATTCGGTTAGTGGGGGTTGAGGAATGGGGAGAACGGCTCACCAGCGCCCCCCAGTCAGTTGGTGAGCCTACTCTTTTGGCCGGTTAGGACAGCTCACCAGGCGATGACCCTCAAGGCCGCAATAGATACACAGACCCAGGTGAAACCGACGTTGTCTCTCCGATGGTGAGTCTTGACCGCCCCAGTTGCATGGGTTCCTCCACGGGGGTTGTAGACCCAGAGGGGTCCCGGGAACCCCCAGCAATGACCCTGCCGGGGCGTGCAGGGGAAGGCGGAGGAGACTGTAGGTGGTGACGAAAAGGTGGAGGGTTGAAGGGAGTCTTCTGCCTCACAGCCTTTTCGCGACGCCTCTCCCTGAGCCTGTTGTCTAGTGTAATGGCTAATCCCATGAGTTCTTCCAGCGAGGTTGTTTCATCACGGGCTGCCAACTCGTCCTTGACCTCCTCGGAAAGACCCTTGTAAAACACCCCTTGTAGCACTGTTTCGTTCCAACCACTCTCTACTGCCAAAATGCGGAATTCTAACGCGTATTGGGAGACAGATTCCTTCCTCTGGGTTAGGGACAAAAGTCGAGTGGCCGCCTCCTTTCCTCTAACAGGATGGTCAAAAACTTTGCGCATCTCATTAACAAAATCTAGGTAATTTAAACACAGAGCCGGATTATTAAGGGAGATGGCTAACGACCAGGAAGCAGCTTTATCCGAACACAAACTCATTATGTAGGCGATGCGGGACTGATCAGTGGAGTAGGTGACTGCTTGCTGACTGAAAACTAAATTACACTGGTGGAGGAACTGAGAGCATGTCCCTAAGTCACCTGAGTACCGGGTCGGAGTTGGGATGAAAGGCTCCCGAGGCGGATGGGTGGATGCCACAGGAGGGACAGCGGGTGGAAACGCCGATGCAGCTGCTGGTAGAACGGATGGGGGTGAAGGGCTGGCCGAGGGAGGGGAGTTGGAGACTTGCGTCGCCACATGGTCCATACGACCGCCGAGCTGTGCAATGCAGGTCGTCAGTTGTTGCAAGGTCTCCGTGATCTGACGCAGAGCCGGGTCATGTTGTCCGACTAACGCGCCTTGTGAGGCTAGTGCCTGTCTCCAGTGCTCCGACTCTGCTGGGTCCATCGTGGCCAGATAATTCTGACACGTTTGGGTTAAAGTTGGACCACAGTAGCAGAGAACGACACGGCAGGTAAGGCAAAATGTAAGTTTAATCACTCACGGTTCAAACAACGAGTGACAAACGAAAAAAGGAACGCACACA
>OMNV01029243.1:55321-71287 GCA_900303265.1 Brotula barbata | reverse complement strand
TTAACAATGATTAGTTAACAATGCCAGTTTGATGTGAACTCACCCGCTTGCCGTATGTGGTTCCAATGTAAGACTGTGCCTCGGTGTTTCCAGTGATGTACATTCATGTAATACTGACATACCAGTTTAAAAGCTGCTCCTTCGAGCCGGAGTTGAACCAGCGACCTAAGGATGCCTGGCACTTTCCACTACAGTCCTCCGCTCTACCAACTGAGCTATCGAAGGGGACGAGGATGCTGTAATACCGGAGCCATAACCACCAAGAGTGATCTGGGAACAACACAGGTGGCGAATGCGTGTCTATGGGGGTGCAGTTGCACACACACTGCCTCCTCCACTGAGGTCACAGACATTCTGCACCTCACAATAAAAGCTAAAAGTATTTTGCGCATTCCTCAAATTACTTCGATATGACACTTACTCAAACTAAGGGTGACTGGCTTTCGCAAACACAGCTAGCGAAGAGACCGACACCTGACAAACGCACATGAACTTATAGTTAACCTAAACCTACGAGCCATCAGGTTCAAAGCTGGTGTTCAACCCATTGTTTCCCTGCAAATTATACTTCAGCGAATACCAGAAAATGAACCAACTCACGTCAATGTAGTGTGCAATGTCAGGATGTCTGGCACTTTCCACTTGAGTCCTTCGCTCTACCAACTTAGCTATTGAAGGGGATGCCTTTGTAAATTCACGGAAAAAATGTTGTCTTCCATTTCACTATGTTGAAGTCGTGAGTTCTCCACTCCACTTGACTCATCGGAAACACAATCCAACAACCCCAGGATGCCTGGCCATGCTGAGCCAACTGAGATATCGGAAATTTGCATGGGAATTTGTCTGTTATGCTATAATGATGCTGGTGTTATTGGTGAAAATACTCAAAATATGAGTCACAAACAAGAGTTTTCTGTCGCACAAACTCACCATGACTGGGAAAATAATGGCTAAGAATGTAGACTTCAGGATCCAGAGCACAGCCAGACAGACAATCTGGACAAGGGTGAAAAGATGAACACGTCTCAGGGGAACGTGACGCAGGAAGGAGAAATCCGGCTGGTGTTTGGGAGGCATCAGGAACAACTTAATCCGTTCCCAGAACTGAAATCAAGAGGTATCAAGATGTAGAAGTACGGTAATGAAAGTAATTTCGCTATATAAATGAAAAGCATGAATAGGATTTAGCTGTTCTCTGAGAATACATGTCATTTTGCATAATCAGTAAATGGGGTAAATTATCACATGGAGGGACTGCATGCAGAGGCATTCCTGATTAAGAATTGCATCATCTACGTCTATTGTCTGGGTGATTTGTGCTTATTTAAGTTGCATTAAGGTGATCATTCTTAGTTTGGGTTTTTTTCCTCTCGTGACTGATATAACATAGGGGTAACAGTAACAGGTCGGCAAACACAAACATATGCCTGTAAGTACACACACACAAGAAAACTAATCAACCTGTATGCCGCTCAGCGAGGCCACACCCATGTACAGAAACACTCCATAGAGGACAGGCATGGGTATATACTGAATGAATGAAAATAACACATTAGATACAAACAACTTCAAGTTTTAAACATGTGTAATGTGGGAAAATGACAGAAGATCTTTGTGGTTCGGTTACCCACCTGCAGGACAGGAGCCAAGAAGACAGAGAGTCCGGTCAAAACAAACACCAGCGTGCCCGTTAACCTCTGCTCCCTAGTGGCGAAGAACATATTAGTAACACAAAACATGCAATAAACATGAAAACAAACACACCTAAGACTACAAAAAATGCGTCATTTTTATTCCTTGGAGACTCTTGTATGGTACATGTTGCAACTATTGTCTCACAGTATACTGATCTAAAACTCTTCCTCCAAATTGCTCCCAGTAAACAAGTGGGCCTTGCATTGGATACCCTGGCTGTAAAAAATGCTTGGAGTGGTCTCCAGACTATAAAAGCAACTTAATTTTTGCTTCCATACTCTTCATTACAATTTTATCAACAATTTACTTGTGCATCAGGGATTAATAAATTATAAAATAATAACAATAATAAAACAATCTAATTATAACAACAACAGCACAATAACAATATAATTATTTTTTTCTTTGATGTTATTATTTTTGTTATTATTATTGTTGTGGCTGTCACTTAGCTGTTTAGTAAATAAGTAGAGGCACCATTTAACTGATTTGATCTCTGAAAAACAGCTGCAAACTCTTTGTAAATGTGACATGTGGTCTCAGTATCATCCTACCTGACTCCGAGGAATTGAGGCTGCTCTCCAGGGGCACTGGTCTCGCTCTCCATTTTCAAAGAGTCAATGTGGGCTATTGAAATGACCGTGGCTGCCACATACCAAGGGAGACCCATGAAGGAACATGCAGCCATCAGTATGCCTACCCAGAACAGGTCCAAGTGGTAACCGCAGCTTTTCTGCATGGGCAGGAACACAGAGACATCAAAGTGAAAAACACATCTGAATTCATCATTCTGACTCATTTCATAGTCCCCAGGGTTGATTTGGTTACAATAAAAAACCAGTTAAAATCAACTGCTTTGTTTGTTTTGTTTGCTTTGTTTGTGCTTTGTTTATCCATTCATGACAGATTTTCATTTTGTTTCCAGTGTTAAAAGAGTCAAAAGAGTGTCAGAACAATTATATCGGAATTGAATTGTTGGATCCCCTACACCTACGTCCAGGTGTAATGAGAGGATCTGTCTGAAAGTCCATATTCAGCCTGTAAATATAGCAGGCACGGATAATGTAAGAAAAATTGAATCCATTCTGCTTTTCAAAGTCACACTCTGCTAACACTGAGATTGTGGGGCACTTCCCCACCGTGCAACAGCATGCGGCGTGAATGCTGGAACCTGTTTAACACAGGCGCAAATCCAAAAAAGTGAGTTCTTCTGCAACGCTTTAACTGTCACTAAAAATATCTCTGATGTTTTCACTTTTCCATTTCTCTGGTTTCCATTTCATGAGATATCTGTTAATATCTAAAAATTCCACAACTTTTCCAATACTGAGAATATTTCATTATTTTCCAAATCTTTGATTATACAACTTTTACAGAATTTGCATGATCAGAAAAATATTGTGTTTATGAGCTCCCAAAATTTGGTCCTAAATTTCTGCGATAAATTTGAGACCTTCAGTTTGTTCTCCTTGCGATTGACGATGACGGCACTGATCTGCTGGTCCATGAAGATGAGGATGGTGACTAGGAGAGCAGGGACGGAGCTGGCCACATACACCCACCAGGGGTTCTTCCCAAATGGTAACACCAGCCAGCCACGATCAGCACGTGTCGGCTGTATCACACACACACGCATTCAGGTGAAAGGGTAAATACATGTATTGCTGGTGGTGCATATAAAACATGCATATACAGAAAAATCAATCACACATACAAATGCAAATTAGTTCATAATTACGTAGGGCTCTCTCAGCAGTATTCAAATTATTTGTAATACTTTTCTTTTTCTTTTTTTACCATTCTATTATATTTTATCTTTCATATGTCGTACAGTAGCAGGGGGTAATAACGGCAAAACAACACGTCAGGATTTCGGCACAGGACTGCCTGCACCGTACCTGCCAGCTTGCACTACATTGTATGGTTTCAGCCATAGACAATACCTGTGCCGGCCTGTATTGAACAATCTTTAACTCATAACATATTCTTAGCGTTTCACAACTCATCCTTACGGGGTGCAAGATTTTCTACAAAAACCTGCGAATACTCAAATCCTTAAACCTAAAAGTCAAGACAATGTAATCAAAACATTCATGTAAGTAAGGTTTACACGGATAACAGTGACATATGTACAAACAAAACGACACACTAACAAATCATTTAATAGTTAATAAATCCAATACCTTGAACTCCGTTGGAACAATTAGTTTTGGCGTGTCTAACCCCATCAACAAATCCAGACCCACAAAGGTCATTATCGACATGAAGATGGCAAAATCACTGATTAGCTTCCTCAACTACAAACACGCAGTGCAGAGAGGGAAAGGAAAGATTTGCAGCGCGACAGGAAGGGAGACATAGAAACGCAAACGCAAAATTACAGATAGGGAACGGTGCAAACAAGAGGATGTAAAGATAAGAAAAAAGAACATGTTAATTCTGTGAAAGGGACAACGCATATATAAAAACTGACACAGAGTAAACTATTCTGGAGATATTTTGAATTCAATTAATTTATCGAACGTATTCCCATATGAAACTGTGATAAACCTGTCTATAAAAGGACAGTTGTATGGTTTTCCAAAAAAAAAAAACACAAGTTCCTAATTGCTCATGTCCAGGGAAAACAGCAACAAAATTAAAACAGCAAGATGTTTACAAAGTCCAGAAACTTCACAAAATAAAGAAAGAATTGTGATTCTTTCCTTGTGTTGGTTAACATTTTATCCTGCACAAACAAACCCTTGGCTGACTGAACCAGACCAAATTATGTCAGAGTGAAAACACTAGAAAAGGATCAAAACAACGTGCTTGAAGGAGGAAAATTATTTGAGCAGTGGAAAGTGGAGAAAGGGGGTACTTAGGGAAGAGTGGACCTTAATTTCAGTGGGAACGTGCAGTTTGGGGGTGTCCAACTCCAGGAGGCAGTCCAGCCCACAGAAGAGCAGGATCGAAATGATGATGGCAAAGTCACTAATCAGTGTGCGGAGCTGGAGTGCAGGGAAGAGATGGAGGAGAACATATGGAGAGGAACATTCACATACATACATAAGGACATAAAGGCAACATTAGGCATCATGTGCTGCTTGTCCAAATAATGAAATTACTAAACCCACCATAAATCACTATGAGGACATTCAATTTTACCCAATTTTTCAGATTTGCAGTGTATTTACTACCACTTATGACGTAAATGAGAAGAGCTGCAATTTAGGTCTACAAGGGACTCAATGTGACACAGCAAAAGACTGAATGATTGGAATGATGAATAGAAAACGTGACGTCTTCCTCACTGGTTTCGTGTGATGTCACCAGAACAGTAACGAACTACACGGACATTATTAAAGAGGCGAGCTGGTATGATATACTAATTCCTGGAAATGTGAAAGATCTGGGAAACATGACAACATAAATTTTCCATGGTGGTTTTGTTGAAAAAAGTAATGAAGGATTTTTTTATTTTAATTAACTCCATATCAGAGTTTTCTTTGCCACCTTCCACTTCACTTACAAGCATGTTGGTTGATGCGTACTGTGGCCTTGATGGGGTTGTTTTTGCTAAAGGGATGGAGGGGAGTTTGGCTTGAAAGAGGAATTTGTCTTACCATTGTAGGGAAGTAGCGGCTGAGCTTGAATTTCTTGAGAGTGACTGTCATGGAGTAAGTGCCGAAGAAGAGGATGAAGGACATGAGGGCCAGGTCAGGAACATACTTACAGGACTTCCCTACCAGGGCTCCGCCATACTTCACACAGTCTTTCTTACTCATCTGAGTCCAGTCAAAGTCCGTCAGGTTAAACTACACAGACAGAAAGCAAGGAAGACAAGAGTTGAATAAGAAGAGAGAAACAAGTGTCACCAAGAGAAAAGTTTTCGTGACACAGTGGGAGGATTTTCTTAAGATCACGAGAAAAGTGAAGTTGTTTTCTTGATAGCAAGACTATTTTCTTAAGAGTTTGGTTATAGTCATTTACCAGCAGAGTCATGTTGTCGTCTGCCAGTGGAGCTGAAACGTTTAAGCCCATCGCAGCGGCTAAAGAGGAAAAACACAAGTGAAAGAAAAAGAAAAAGAAGAGTGTCATGTTTTGATGTGTGCAGATTAATTATCGGGTGATCAGGAAAATGAAGCAGAGTTGTAAGATGTTTTGACCTGCCAGTATCAGTGTCAGTATGTCTACTTGCACTCAATCTCTTCGTTGTGATAAGAGAAGAATATAATTAAGAAGTATACATGCTTGGAACCAATAGGACTCTGCCGCTTCCCAGTATGCTGGTCATGATGCATCATTACAATATGATGTGAGCCAGCTCATTGAGGAAATGTATACAAAGGCAGCATACTCAGATTAAGACATTTCCATGCCTTTATTGCTTTAATCGCAGTATAATTAAAGAACAAATAAATAAAGTGCAGGTAAACATACTGCCAGCATGGCTACCTCTGTCAGTTTGTGAACAATATTTTGAACAATCATTGATCAGCCTGATTCTGGTCGATGAGGAGTGAGCGCAGGTTTATTATACTGTATATACTCACTTTGTTTTCCATCATCCAGACAGAGGGATGCAGAAGCAGACAGGACAAAGCAAATATTTGTTACCACACCCTAATAAGATAACATTTAAGAAATCTTTGATACACTTTGTTTACTTCATTCTGATTTTAAAAAATGTAAAAAAACAAAAAACACACTCAATACCAAGCGACTGATATACGAGTCACTTGAACAAAAGTGACATTTTCTTGTTTTTTATTATTATTGACAGGTTACAGCATGTCATTTGGAGTGATCAATGCATAATATGATATGATCAGTTGAAGTGAAAATATTTGTGTGCAGGTAGGTTTAATGCTCCTGAGGAAAAACGGTCCTGTCGTGTGACAAAAATCCTGACATGTGTTTCACTCTGGGATGTCGGTTTTGCAGTGTGTGTAAAGCATGGAAGAGGATGGAAAATGTCTTGTTAATGATGTGGGTTTATATTGTTTCATTATGCATATTATATTCGGTGGTTTTGTTTCTTGTGGCAGATTTTGTTTGATGGCTGCAACGTATACTTAATGTCTACAAGCTCATGTGACTGGGCACTATCTGTGCCTGACACAATTAAAATCAACTGATGTACAGTACAATAATTATCTATTAAAAATGTAAGTGAATAAACAGAGGAACGTTTTGGTAATGTGCAAAGCAAATAGAGAAAATGTTTTTTGAGGATTCACCTTGGTCTGGAGGGATGCAGTCACACCTATAGCCTGTGATGTAATCAGCCTTGAAACTTCGGTTGATTGGATAATACTTAAAGGATCCTACCTGCAGAGAACAAATAACTTACTTTGTAAAGTGAGCACTATTTAAATACATCTCTACATGGATGTGGTACACAGTACTTATTACATGAAAGGCAAAACTTTGATTATTCTCCATTTAAGGCAATACCACCCCAAAAAACATGCAATTTAACTCAAACACAGTTTGTTACTTTCAAGCTATGGAGCCCATAATATATAATGAGTGAGATAACATATCGTCAGCAGTTGATCATGGGGTTTTTTTTATGTGATGTACTAGATTTGGGAAATTCTCCATTATTAAGGTAGGGTAGTTTGTTGTTCTTGTTGTGGTGGATCATCTGAGCTGCTTTAAAAACTAAAAATTGTTTGCTCCTGCTGTGTGAAAATGGAACCAATAAATCTCATGATGAAATTTTATTGGTTTTTCTTTTAGAAACAAAGCTGTGTATTGCAGGTGGAGGAGCTAACAAAGAAGCGCCTGGGTTGTTGAGAGTTTGTTTTCTGAAGGATGTCTAGCTCGCAAAATTAATATCTTTCAATACAATTTGCTTCATATGTAAAAGCTGAAATAATATTAACGCCTCACTTATTTCTATGTAATGCAGGTTGAGCATCTTAGCTCAACTGTCTATCAGTCTGTCAGTCTAAAGTTGTTCAGTTCTTGCATGCAGATACTGAGTACAGTGTGATGGGACCCAAAAAAAGACCCATAGTGGAATAAGTCCCTTCACTGTTTGTTCCACAATAATCGCATCCTTACAATATGTTATTCCTAATGTGCAGTACAGGTCATACTTGCATTTTTGCCTTAATCAGAGTACAGTCACGTAAACATTATTGTGTGTGTGTGTGTGTGTGTGTGTAAAAGTGGATTCCAGAGAAGTTTTGTTGTTCCCACCATCTTCTTAATGGCATCAGAGATGAATATGAAGGAGATGAGGCTGGAGAAACCCTCCTCTGTGAAGCGGGTCATGTACTTGATGATGTAGCTAGCGTCGGAGAGAACCAGCAGCAAACACTGCAAACACGAGTGCAGGCCGATCCACAGACGCAGCTCCATGTAGTCTATTTTGTTGTTCCTGCAGATGGACAAGAGCAAAACACATCAGCGGAGTAACGTATACGTTCAGCCTATACATGAATATTTGCATCGATGTTCATTTTGGTATCTTACTTGCTAAATTCATAAAGCAGTTTTTCAAAGATGAGGATGGGTCCCGTTGAACTGAGAATAATGAGAGGCTGACCGCCAAACAGACAGAAGACCGTACCAGCTAACGCGGTGCCCAGGAAGCTCTCCATAACACCCTGATGCAACACAGACACACACACACACACAAATACACAGTATGTCTACATGCACTTTTAAACAGTTTTAAGACTATGGGCTCTATTTAGATGATCTATTGCACACTACAGAACCAAGTGCTTTGGGGCATGTCCGTGTCCTTCTTGCTATTTAGATGGTGCCTTAACATTTATTAAAAAATGATGCAGGCAGTTGTGGTGACCTTTTAGTGACATATAGTGCAGTGTTAGGAAGGCTGCTCCAGCTAGGGGTAAAGAAACATAAAGAGACAATGGCAGAACACACATGGAAAAGAAGAGAAAACTCCATACTTCCTTCACAAGAAGGTATCAAAGTATGTAAAGAAAGACGCTGTCATCTAACAGATGTGACGATATTTGGAGAAACACAGCACCAAAGGATGCACGATCACAACATTATCACGTTAGGAATGTCATAAAGTGAAGTGCAACACTTGGATTCCACAAGCACAAAACCAGGGATTATTACTTTATGAAGAAATAAAAATATCTTCTTCACACAACAATACTGGATTTACTAAAAGACTGCTGCACAGACTCACACCTCAAAGAGTTTTGTATCCTTTCAAGAATTTATTGGTACCTGGTAGTTATCAGTAGCATCTCCAAGCAAACCTCCAAAGGTGATAGCGTTCGTGATGCAGCCCAGGTAGATGAAGAGCACAGCAGAGATAGACTGTATATGGAAGCCATCGCAGATATCACTGCAATACCAGGGAATCTTCCTTTTGATGTCCAGCCATAATCCACCACAAAACCTTTCAAACAAGGTGAAACACGTCAGTAATAATAATAATCAAGGCCTTGTATTTTTCCTTCTCTGGTCGATCATCTGACACCACAGTGATGACGTGATGAGGTGAGAACTCTTCACTCAAGTTTTCCCATACCTCCCGGTGAATTTCAGCTCCTCTCCAGGCTCATGTGGAGCAGGAAGCTCGTCGTCCTCCCCTCCTGCCCCCCCAACCGAACCATTTATCTGACCGAGCTCAGTCAGGTTCAGTACGGACTTCCTACAACAAAGATGGAAACTCAGTGGGTCAGAGATGGGATATGGAGGAAACCTGAAAAAAAGGGTCACGATGAATGAGTTAGAATCACGTGCCTCATCTCTGCCGATGGGACCTTCTTTGGTGGTTCAATGCGAATTTTGGGATCCCATTCCCCTGGAGGGAGGACGATAACCTCATCCAAAAACTCATCAACACCTGCGATCAGATCGTCCCTGTCCCTTGCTTTGTATGCAACATCACTGAACAGCTGAAATTGAATCAATAGATGAAATGAACTAATGAGCAGCAGTTTGACTTCAGTCATGTAATGTAAGGTCACATTTTTCTTGCTTGAGATTCAACTTCATGTTCCGGCTGGTGTTAAGTGGTCTGAGTTAATCAAGAGTGATCAGGAAAGACTCTGAGCAACGGGGCAGATACAGTTCAACCACAGATATTACAGGAAGTCATCACAAAATACAAAGATTTCATAGTGTTCATGTACTGCTTTACAGTTCTTTTATGTGGATAAAAGCAATTTCTCAAAATGTTGATGATGAAGATTGCTTACATCATCAACCATGAGTGTTGCAATTGCTCGTCCGATCTCATTGTAAGACTTGGTTTTACCCTGAGGACCCAGCAAGATGAAGAAAAATCTGCCAGAAAACAAGATAAAACAGGCAAGTCAAAGACAAACTAAAGAGTGTTTGTGTGTGTGTGTTTGTGTGTGTGTGTGTGTTTGTGTGTGTGTGTGTGTGTGTGTGAGTGACAGAGAGAGACACAGAGTGAGATGGAACACTCACCTAGTCGGGACAGGTACCTCTGTGAGACCTCCCAGAGTCGTTGCTTGAGCCAAACGTACGAAGGCAACAAATGGTTTATCCAGAAAATCCACCTCACCGATCAGGACATTGGATGCCTCGGCATCACGAGGAATCTTCTTAATGAATTTGTTCTTTAGCTGCGAAGGACAGCGGAAGAAAGCATGAGGAAAAATTTACTTTATTAAATTTGGCTTAACAATTTGTGCTGTCTGTGGGCCAAACCTGGCAACTCTTGGATAGATCAGTTGTGTCAGACATAAAGTAAATAAGAACTAAGTAAAAGAACTGTAGCATGATTTAATGACGGATGATATATTATTGCTCTTCAAAATCACACATCACTACTTCTAGTAGCCTCTCAGTCATTACTGGTGCCGCATCTTCTATTGTATGCAAAGCAGTGTATGGTATGTAATGGTCAGTGTGTATAGTTATTTATAGTTAGTTAAATATGGTTAAATAGTTCAATAAATATATGACATGAAGTATAGTTGAATATAGTTAAATAGTTATATATAGTTTTGTTGAATATTTTGAGGGGTTTTTTGGCTGCTGTGACACGGTAATTTTTCCCAGTGTGGGTTCATTAAAAGTCATTTCATTGAATGTCATCTCAGCACAAAGCAAGACAAAAACATAAGCTCCTTGATGAAGGCAATAAAAAGGAAATTAGTTACCTGGTCTTTGCTCGGTGTGTCAGAAATATCGTTCATGCTGCGGCTCTGGGTGAGATCTTTATATAACATCAAAAAGAATCACATTCAGTCATCAAAGGGTCAGTGGCTGGTTCTAGTTCTATGGGTTGCACGTACACAGAAAATGAGTGAACAAGCTTTGGTAGATTTGGCAAGCATGCAAGTTCATTTCAGTGCATGTGTAAGATTTTTGCCGTGACATTGTTTCCATGGAGGATTATATTTTCTGTTTCTTCCCTTAAATCAGAGCGGCCGCACAGAAAGAACAGCAACATGCCAATTCCTCTCATACTGTAAATCCCAACAATCAAAGCTGGGAACAAAAGGACTAAAATGGACTAAAGCTTCTATACAGTACTGCAAAATCATGCACAGTAGACGTTGGATTAAAATGTAAAATAAATATAGAGACAAATGTAGAGAAAGAAAGGCAAAGAAGTGAAAATAATTTTGTTAAAACAGCAGCAACTACGAGCCACCCATGGACATAAATGTATCTCTCTTGCATTTGTGGTATGACTTGTTCCAATATCCAGTTTTTAACCACATATTCACCTATTTAACTGTTATACTGAACTATTTACACTCAATCTTTCCCCACACTGCTAACACCACAACAACATCAAAGATTCGGGAGACATGCTCCTGATGTTATCACGTTGATTAATGTCCTCGCTACAGCAGTTGTATTATATATATAAGATAAAACCCCAGCGAATTTCTGAAGGTAAATATAAAATCTCCAAGTCATGTGGTGCAGGTGTGTGTGTGTAGACTCACTCAGGTGGCCAAGGCTGCCTGACTGTCGAGAGCGAAGGTCATCTGTCGAGCGATGGATCCCAAAAGCTGAACTATTGCTATAGCTCATGTTAATCTGAGGACTAAGGTCTGACAGAATAGCAGGAAGGAGGGGAAATGACAGCAGACATGAGGTGAAACACGCGACAGTCAACATGGAAGAAAGGAACGGAATCATTAGGATTTCGCAAAAAGATCAAGTTGTGGAAAGAAGATCAAATGATTGCTCACATATAGGTGAAAACTCATTCATTGATAGATTGAAAACACAAGCACAGCCACACACACACACACACACACACACACTTACTGGAGGGAGGGTTGGAAGATTTTCCGATGTCTGCCAGGGAATAGTGGATTGGTTTCTTGGTCTGGTGACGATGCCTCCTGAGCAACACGAAGCTGATCTTCTCCTTCAGCTGTGGATCAACAAGACCGTCGGCGATCTGCCGTTCTATGACCTCATCTGGGGACAGACTTCATCCGTCAGTGAAAGAGCACATACTCAGTCAAGGTGCACACATGAGCTATGAATGATTTGAACAGTCAGTGAAGGAGCACACGTTGTGCCATATTCTGTTTCAGACGTTTTTTTTTTAAAGTTTTCACTGACTACAATTTTTGTGCAAACTTCGCAAAAATTTGTACAAAAGGCTGTATTTGTGCAACTCTTTTAGTTCAAACGTAATTTTGGGCATACCTTTGAACAAGGATTCACACAGACTCTTAGAATGCACTCTTCTGTGACCTTCGAACACTGGACAGGTAACATTAGGCACAGTCCACTAAATGACTTCATGCCCTTATACATACCAAAGGAGTAAGATTTTTTCGGTTAGTCTGTTATCTTTGCCAATAGCACTACAGAGGCCCTGATTCTCAAAAGGACTTTAAGTGTACATACCACACTGTAAGTACTTCTTATGATTCTTCTTTATTATGCAACTCTTTGGTGTGTTGTTCTATTTCCCCTAACATCTACTAACACCACATCTCGCTCTGTCAAGTAGTCATGTCAAGTTTTTCACTTGAAGTCTGCTCGTCACTGGTGGCTGGTAGTGTTTGCCTTTATATGGAACTAGTTGTTTCAGCATTCTTAAACCAAACTGAGTCTCTTGAGATTTCAGATACAGATGAAAGATATTTTCTATTGCACCAAGTTGTTTCTTGTTATGTTTTATTGGCTTCATTCTTCCACAAGCTCTTATACAGTATGTTCGTACTGTGAAGCTTTCTTGGCACAATTGAAAATCCACATGGCTTATTGCTGGACTCACCCACAATCTGTGGCAATGAGTAGCCTTCCAGGTCCAGGAGAACGCTACCCGTCTGAAGGCAGGTCCGGAGCTCAAACAGACTGTGCAGTGTCAGAGTGGAGACGTGAGGTTTGCTCCATCTTTCCCCTCCTTCCTCCACCTTCTCCTCAAACTTCACCCACCTACAAACATAAAAAAACATGTTTGACATGGATTTGTCCAAAGCCACCAGTATTACTTTGTACTAAAATTTAACCTTCAACCCTTAAGTCCTCTTACCGTGACCCTGAAATCCTAAACTAATGAAGGCTCTGACACTTCTGTGCAGAATGTGTGTGTGTGTGTGTCGTGACTACGTATGGACTATGTGCCTTTTAACGACAATCAAGTTAGCCTTAAAAACTCTCAAAAACCTTGAGTGCTGAAGCCGTACCCCCTGCCAGGAGTGACGCGATTGATAAACCTGAGTCACCTACAAAGCTACCAGAGTTTCCGAACGTTAGATGATTTATAATATGGGCCAGCACCTATGTTCTGCTTATTGAAGTAATTTTGTTTTACTTTGGGCAAAATAATTTTGTGGCATTTTCTGCTTTATTGTGATAGTTACAGTAGAGAGACAGACAATCAATTCGTTGCATGCGCTTAAGACATTGCTAAGCCACCAATCATTTATATGTACCTCTGTTACCTTTTTATAAATATATATAAATAAAGATATAATGTTCAGTTCTGTTTACCTTGCAGACTCTTTCCACTCCAGTTCATCTCCATTGCGTTGCAATGTGTCCATCTCAGTGAATATTGTGGGTTTTGGGCTGCTGTCAGCATCACCCAGGATGTAGCGTAGCCTTTCTGCTGCAGGAGACACTGAAACAAATGCCAGCAATCAGACCATGTCTCACACTTGTCCACGTTAACGGTGGAGATGTGAGAGCAAGGCATAGAAATAATAGTGTGGTTCCCCAGCCCCAGGTACCTCGGAAAGGAAAACTACTCCTGAATGTTCGATAGAACATTAATCTATCGAAGATCCGAATTTCCAGCTGTCTGTGCTAAAACATATCTACTAGGTAGACTAGCCTACCTGGGTCACGGTTTCCACAGATGAGCCACAACAATTAGTCAATGTAAACACAGACTTGTGAGCTGAATCTATGCTTATTTTACAGTCAGTAAGTGACTTTATAACCTATTTTTATATTCCACAGAACATACCTAAGGTGAAATGCAGACTGCACACAACACAAGTCAGCTTGCATCTTTGTCTTCTTCTACTCTGACCAAGGCAGTCTCCATTAATACTGTTTCAGCCTGGCGGGGCTATTTAATGTGTTTGCATGCGCGTTTTCTGGTTCTGGATTTTCCCCTAATCATCCATTTTTTTGGGTTCATATCAAAATTATATACCTTTCAAAATAGGATTATTAACAGGAATTCTGTGTCCTCTGCATTTTTTGTTTCCTCGTGCAAAAACAGCTAAATAAACGTGAATAAGATTGCACAATTTCAATTCTGGATGGATGGACAGAAAGATGAGTTTGACAGGAAATTCTCTACTTCACTTTTATATCCCAAAATATGCAGTTACACACTTAATGTATCACGCTTAATGTAGCCGCGAATGTTAAATCGGTGGAGTCAGAGATGTTAAGAATTACTAATTTCCTATTTTGATCAAAACCCACTGACCAGGTCCTAAAGCTCATTTACATGAAGTTTTGTTAGATAAAAATATATTCACTGTTGCCTTTCATAGTTTTCCTGTGACATTTGAGTTTTAAATGTTTTGCAATAAATAAGTATTTTTCCATACATTTTCACAAACATTGTTTTTCCTACTTTTGTAATGCTGATTATATTAATGGAACATTCTGTATGATTCCTTGAAACCTGAACTCTTCTGTTTTTGTATTTTTTCATGAATCTCTGTCCTATAGTTTCATATCCTGGTTTGAAGAGGGACAGAGAAAGAGAGGGAAGACAGAAAAAAACAGAACGCGACAGATTGAGGCATTGAGAAAGAGAGGGTGCAGATAGTAAATGAACACCAAATAACTACAGAATGCAAACTTATAATTCAGATGTGAATTTCCTGAAAAAAAAAAAAAATGGAATTATTAGTATATCTTTAAAGGAACTGCATAATTTAGATCTGGACCTCATGACACCTGAATTCAGTTTCGAGTCCCATACGCCTTTTCCTAACCTGTGTGAGAGCCTGGAAGGGTCCAACGGGAGACTGTGACCGAGGCAACAGGAGAATCGGGGTCCTGCATGTTTGCTTGATCCTTCAGAGACAACAAAACCCAAGGATACTGGAAGAACAATCCTCTGGTCCAAACAAACACAGCTTCCAGAGTTGGTGAGTCCTTAGATTACCACTTCTTGCTCTTGACAATGAGTGAGCAGAAGGAGAACACTTTCACTCCTTCTCACATAGAAGTTCATCCAGTCGTGGTATTCCGCAGATGAGCTTATTATTTTAATTATCCATATGTAATTCGGTGCGTTACCGCTCCCAAATGTTCAGAGTCCCACTGCTCAATCAGCCGGAAAGGTTCTCTAATCTGCGGCACAAATCTACTAAAATCTCCAGGGCAGCATAGAGCAGCGGCTTTACGAGGGCTGAAACACACCACAGGGCCCTCTAGTACTCTCCCACCTCCCCACAAACACACTTACACACACTCAGGAAAACGCGCGCACACACAAGCATCAGCGTACACACTTTACACAATTAGAACATCCTCACCCAGATCACCCATCCATCTGTCGTTTCGTGTTTAATTGCTACATAGATTTGCATCAGACGACTGAAAACCGAAAATAGCAAATACTACACCATCAAACACTACGTCTATATACAAACACATACAAACACATACACACACACACACACAAACTGGAGTTCCCCTGCTATAATCAGCTTACTGGCTTCAGACTTTGTGGCCCCTTTGTGCAAAATATTAATCACAAGTCACACCAGCAAGTTCTCTCTCTCCCTCACTCACACACACACACACACACACACTTGGCACACTAGTAACATTTACTCAGCTAAATGAATTAAGTAATCG
>OMNV01029243.1:43067-55301 GCA_900303265.1 Brotula barbata | reverse complement strand
ATAGCAAATACTACACCATCAAACACTACGTCTATATACAAACACATACAAACACATACACACACACACACACAAACTGGAGTTCCCCTGCTATAATCAGCTTACTGGCTTCAGACTTTGTGGCCCCTTTGTGCAAAATATTAATCACAAGTCACACCAGCAAGTTCTCTCTCTCCCTCACTCACACACACACACACGCACATCAAGACTCTTTTAGAAAGAGAAAGCAGCACCAATGACAAACCTGACCAGATCACATGACTTGGTCGAGACGACCGAACACAGACATTTTGATTTAAGTGCCACTGTACCATACAGTGTTACAGTGTGTTACCAATGTTTCCTCCACAGGATGGACTTAATGCAGAGAACTAATTACCCTACAGGGATCAATACAGTATCGTTCTTTCTTTCTATAGAGGACAGCACAGGATTACATGACAGGATGGAAAACCTACTTGATGAGGGTACAGAGAGTGGGTTGAAGACCTCAGGCCTAAAGTGAAAAGAATGCATCCCATAGTTTTGTTTTTATTTATTTTTCCAATTATTTTTTTATGTGTTTTAGGTATTTACAGTGTTTGTTTTTGTTTGAATTGCTGTATTATTATTACTATTATTTAGTTTATTCCATTTTGTATTTGCATGATATTTAGTAATAAATATTGCGAGTAATAAGAGTGAATTCTGCATACAATCAGTCTGTCGGTGATTATGTTCTAACCTGTTGGATCAAAGGGCTCCTGATGCTCTGCACTCTCCTCCTCATCGTCATAGAGATCCTCACTGTCATGGTAATAATAATCCAGGTGTGTGTGTTCACGGAGTGTGTGGTGATCGTAGTGTGTATGTCGTCTGTCTGTGTCACTGGAACAGGAGTGATGTCTACGTCGTTTCCGTCTGTGGGAAACTGGAACACCAATGTAGATGGGCCGGGCCTCTGAGAGAGGTTGGGGTGCAGAGAGAGAGAGAGAGAGAGAAACAGGATGGGGATAACAGACACAAACAGAGGTTGAGAAAGTGAAGGGGGGTGAGAGACCCAGAGGAGCAGTGAGAGAGAAAGAGAATTTGAACTGTAAAGGGATTTCAATTTTTAAATCCACATCAAATAATCTTAAAAGAGTCTTGTATTAGTTTCACCATTTTGGGGATTGTAACAGGTTACAAAGATGTATATGTGTGTGTGATTAAAAATGTGACCAGTCTGCCCATTTACAGAACTGTTTTTATTTCATTTTTTTATTTTCATTTTAAGGGAAACATTAACGTGGTTAATCTGGTTCTATTGTGTCCTTTGTGTACCTCTCAGTACAAAACACTCATAATCTGCTTTAAAGTGTTATCTCATAATAACACCAAGCAGCGCTTTACAGAAAAGAGGTTTGTGTGTTTGTGTGTGTGTGTGTGTGTGTGTGTGAGTGTGTGCATGCATGATTGAAAGCCAGTTCTCACTTTCTGTCTGCAGTTCAACATATACACATACTCATTCATTTGTATTTATTTTAGTAAAATCAAATTTTCAATATGTACATTTTGCATCTGAATAATAATAGCATTATTTCATTATTTATGTAATCTTAGTATTAGTAGTAGTAGTCGTAGTAGTAGTCATAGTAGTAGTAGTAGTAGTAGTAGTAGTAGTAATAGCAGTAGAAGTAGTAGTAGTATTTTGTCAAAAGTATGAATATGAGTATGAATACAGGAAATCGGTGGATGGTGGGATGCAGGGAAAGTTGAAAAAGAGAAATGTAAATTGTATCTGCATCTTTGCAATGAACCAAAAAAATATAGATAAATCTGAATTTAAAGATACATCGAAATAAATTCTGGCAGGCTTAGTTTTTTTCCCCACACCGTTGTCGTCATAGTAACGCCGGTGACGGTGATTTCTCCCTCTCTGCCAGTCTCTTTGGGCCATCCTGAAACAGAGAGTGGTGTGATTTAGGGTGGGGAGCACATTGCAACATCAATCAATCGTCGATAGATGACAAGAGGAAAAGTCAATACAAAACCCCAGCAGAACAAGAGACACAGAGACCACAGTAGGGGAATTCCCAAATATAAACAAATAAATAAACAAACAAACAAATAACAATTAATAAATAAATGAAAGAAAAAACAAAACTTTGCATTGCAGTACAGATAAAAGAATAAAACAAAATAAAATGAAATAAAACAAAACAAAAATATTAATGTAAGGAATGCAGAAAATTATGTGGGAACATTAATGTGATTACACTTGACTATTGTCCACCATGTTTTTATTGTAAATAGTCACTTTAAGTTGGATTTATAGTTTTCACATTCATCGCTATATAGGATTTTACATAAATCTAGCTGTCTGTTTATGTGGCTTTTAATCCTTCATCTTTCCTGACACGGCTAACACCACAACACAAAGTTTATGGATGTCAGTTCTTAGTGTTATCATATTGGTTTGTTTGGAGTGACATCACTTCACTGTGACAGTTCCATTTTGCATGGAATTATTGGAGTGGTTGTCACTCCAGAGAGGAAAAATTATCAATTTAATGAAGAGACTATAAATTTACACCTAGTAAACCTATATTAGTAATGTTTTCACATGTTTTTATGATTAATTTTTGGACAGTGTAAGTGTGTGCTATTCACATAAACGTCAGACTTGTGAAGAAAAATCTGCATTGTCATCAATTATATCAATCTTCTGGTAAAAGAGTTCAGGTTTTAGGCAAAGTGTGAGCCATTTTCATGTAATCGTTGTATAGAATAGAAGATATTAATATAATATAACTGTAGGTTAGAAGCAGTTGTGGGCCCTCTTATGAGTTCTGATCTAGAAGATGAATCTAGAAATATTATTGAGGTTACATTATGTTGATAATCTTATTTTGTTTCACTGTCGTGTTTCCTTGTTGTAATATGAGTGAGATGCTGTGTTAATTGTCACTGTACGTGATGAATCGAGCATGTCTTTCTGCTCGTACGCATTTTAGTGTTACAAATGCTGATATTTGACGAGTTTAGTTTTCTGGGCTGATCAATAGACATTATTTCTGATCAGCACCCAGCCTCTGATGCCTGATCACTGACTGTGAAGGACAGTCACATGTGTGCCGTCATGGACGATCAGTCAAGGCCAAAACCAAACACACACCCACACACCCCTCCCCTACACACTAATTAACACAGTTAGAGGAAAAGTTGTTTGTAATAATTTTTTCTTCTACGGTTATTTTTTCCAAAGTGAGTCATCAGGACATCTCTTGTTGTCTTTTATTTTTTTATTTCAGTATTTCAGTTCAAAAAAGGTCATGATTTAAAGAATTTTAAGACGCACAAAAGGTGTAACAAATGAACAAATTCATTTGTTTGTCATTGTTATATTAGCATGTGCGATACCAGGCACCTGTATTACTTAAAGGAATGCAGCCATTGTTGATATTATTATTATTACCTCTCACCTCTCTTGTTTGTTTGTTTATCTTGTTTGTTCATCTGTAGGTTTTGCCAGTGAATTTATTATAAACGCCTGCACACTGTAGAAGCTTTTCTCTTCCCACCATTTTTATGCATTTTCCACACATTCCTCATTTTGTTTATCTTTGTCTTTACAAATATACAGTACTTCAATAAACAATTTTCATATTTGGTGAAATGTCAGTGAAATTTCATATTTTTTTACATTTAGTGGAAACCAAAACATTTAGTCGTTTCTAATCAAAATTAAAATTTAGATAACTTAGTATAATCCAAATTTTACATTAACTAAAATAAAATAACTTAGAACTTAACAGGAAAAAAAGTCTCATATCACTCTCATATATGAGAATCAATCATATCAAAAAAACATTGTTAATGTTCGTTTTGACAACCTTTCTAAATCAATATGCCGTAATACTTTCATATTGAAATCAGAAGCAGATCAAATTCATTCTGTAAGCAATAGTGCAATAAACATGTTTCTTACCTGATGTGGTACAAGAGGCAGAGCTGATCAAAACAAAGATGTTGCAGTATTGTCTATCATCAATTAAAACACAAATTATCCTGACCTGACCAATTTACTCTCCAATACAAAACACTTGAACAACACTCAGATTCAGAGCTCCACAATATGAGACAGTGAAAAAGGCAGATGGAACTGGAAAAGATGGAATCAATGGTTGTCCAATAATGGGGGTTGCTGAATCAATACAGCTCTGTGTGTGGTGTGAGATCAGTTCTGTCCACATCTGTAACTTTCCATTTCCAGCATCCAGAAACATTTCAGTTTTCTACAGAAAATGTGATATGTCTTCTTTGGTTGGGATTTGATGTGAGTTGCTCAGGTAGTTGCAAAGGTGTTCCAGGTTATTGTAAGAGAAAATACTGTATTAAGGTGTTCTGAGTGGTTGTTAGGGTGATAGATAGATAGATAGATTTCAAGTAGGAACCAGAGTGTCAATGTGAACATGAATATGAATTCAAACGGCAACTATACATGGAACATTTACCTCAAATATGCTTGTTGTAGCCAATTTAAAGCCGTGTTAGGTAATGAGTTGTAAATATGTATTGTAGTTACCTCAATTGAACACTAGAAGGCATGGGCATGCAACCACAGACTGTAAAAAGGGAAATTGGTTTCGGATACAGTTTTTCAACCGTGTGTGTGTGTGTGTGTGTTAGTTTGGGTCTTGGAGAACTTCCTAAATGCAGTATCACATCACACATAGGACGTGCCCTCCATATTCCCAATAGTGTATTTTTTGCTGTTGGTTGTTTTTGTTATCTGGCAGTATGGTCACTTGATGTACTTCCCTTCAGCTCTCTGTCTGTTTTTCTCTCTCTCTCGCTCTCTCTCACTTCTCACTGATACAGGAATGTTGTTGAGAATATTGTGTTATTTTCCTACATTGTTATTTAATTTATATGTAATTTAATCTTGCCAGATACAGTGCAACCAAACTGGTCCTACACTGGTCCTACACTACAATGGCGTACCTGATCGAAGACACTTCTAAATAAACGTTTTACTAAAAGTGAATATTGCACAAAGAATTGCCAAAAAAAGTTCTTTACTGTTCAAAACACTGACGTGTCGACAGAAATCTCAGGAAATTACACAAAACTACTTCTAACGAGGGAATCCCACTAGATTCTGACCCTCAGAAGTTTTGAGCCTCCAAGTAAAGAATGTTATCACACCATCCAGCAAGTTATAGCATGTCACAGTCTTTTACTATATTGTGCAGCCTTATGGAAGTAAAACACACAGGATTAAGGATACCAGTGGGAGTGACTCCATTGACATTGTTCTGCAATGCCGTGCGCTATCCATCGTACAGGTGGCATCCTTTGAACTGGCTCATTGGATTGATAGAATATATAGCAGATTTAGGTTATTTACACTGCACAGAAAACGTTCCAGGAGGAAAGTCAGATGGATGAAACGTCTTCTGATGGAACCAATGTATTTTGACAGCTGCTGAAAGCCTTGGGTACAATCACTCAACAGGAATCAGTCTGGATGTTTCTGTAAAAAAAAGACCTTCTGACATTTTGGAATAATCTTTTGGCCCGGCAGGCCTGTCCAAAGGTAGGGGAGACCCTGCAGCTTCATTTACCGTAGAATTATGGGAGTGGTTGTTTACCAGCACGCTAGCATCACAGGTAGATGTCAATTGTGAGGGAAATGTTTAAAAGTAAAGACTATCACATCAATGTGTAATCTGAGTGTCAAGTGATGGAGGATTTAACACTTAAGCACTTCATCATTCCCTGACTTGTTTATCCTCTCCCTTCTTCAGTTCCTGTGATTTGTTACTCCTCTGTTTGTTTGCTGTCAGATTAAATGAGCAACCTACATGTTGTGTTTGTTAATTAGAGCCTGATATCAAAGCTGATGAGCAGATCAATGATGAAAGCACTCCATCACCCTCAGCTGAATTCTGTCTCTTCTCCTTTTGTTGCCTCATGTGACTTGTGTTTTGGTACCTGTGCTGAGGCTGTAGCTGTGTGGGGAGCAGGTGAAAAAAAAGTGTTCCGGCAAACAACTCTGATTACTCTGCAGTCCTCATCCTCCGACTCGGACACAAGAATATATTGACAATTATTACAGCCACATGTTGGTTGCAAGCTAAGCAAACATTTCTACCCCAGATCTTTGGGGGTAAAATCGATTTTTTTTAGCTTGGTGTAGGTAAAATTATACAGGTTGTCAGAAAAGCGGCCTGTGGTTCATGAAATATTAAGTGTTAAGTTTCATCTTTGAGGGATGGAGTCATAATTGGAGGGCTGATCTGCCTTGCCAGAGGTATGAACTCTCTACATACCCTCTTGTTTTAGTCCTATAAAATTTCTTTGTGATCTTATTTGTGTTATTGTTGTAATTGTTTTATATTTTTTACATTACATTTTTTTTTTTTTGTTCGCTGACTTCTCTCTCAAATGCAAAAGAGCTATATTCTTTGTATGAAAGCTGCTATACACACTGCTATAATAATAATCACTATTATCAGTAATAGTAGTAGTAGTAGTAGTAACGATAATGATAATGACAAGATACAGACGAACGTCACTGCTGGCACTGACGTTGTTTGCACATTGTGGCGACAATGTTTTATATTGCATAATATGTATGATCTAATAATCTAGTGTGTGTGCGCGCACGTGTGTGTAGGTGTGTTGGTGGTGTTGTGATCTTCAGAGCGCACGGTTTGTGGATGGAGAACTTTCTCTGTCCGCTCCTGTCTTCATTTTATCGTGTTGAGTGGTATTCAATCGAGTGGTATCCTGGTAATCTACTTTTAACATCGCACCCGTGTGCCTAACAAACGGTGAGACGCGCACAGGATGAAGATGGACTCTGTGTATAATAACACGGACTTTTATGCCTCTAACGCGACAAAGCAGTTCATCAAGCCCGCCTGTCAGATCGCCCTGTGGGCTGTGGCTTACTGCGGCATGGTGCTGGTGATCTGGATCATTCTGGCGCATAAACGCATGAGGACTGTCACGAACTACTTTTTGGTAAATACACACTTAGAGAGAATAAGTCATGGTGGTCCAGGCACAGGCCCCTTTCTTAGCTTGGTTTTTATCTAATTGCTCGTTACAGTGACGTCTACCAGTAAAATCTGTCTTGAACTAGATTCAACAATGTTTACATCCTGACTGTCGTTTTGAGTTAGTTTATTTGTTTGTTTGTTTGTTGATCTTTCCATACATCATTGCAATTACTTTGTCAGTAATCAACGCATTAAGATATCTCTGTCATACTCTTAACTTCAGTCAGGTCATGTGGTCTTGTCAGGTTTGTCGATTGCACACTCGCCCATGTGTAAGGACCTGAACGTCCTTGAACTCTGAACCATCAGTGAAGCCTTTTTAGTTTTCCTGTCAAGCTCTGTGTTTAAAATATTGTATATACGACAAGGGGACTTTTTGTCCTGAATCGAGCCTACGAGGGGGGCCTCAGTTCGACCCCCAACATTCATGACTCAGGTTAATTGGATTTTACTTTGATTTATGTTATTGTTATTTATTATTATTTATGAGTTCCTACAGTTGTGTGTTGTGTGTGAGAACCTTTGGTGAAAATTCTTATCCATTACAGCACTCATTGAAATTCTCAATAAACTGTCTGTGAGCATTTGATTCAAAATTAGGCTTCCGTTCATATCTATAGACCCTACCTTATTATTATTAACATCATTCGCTGGGTCCATTTTTTTTCATTGTTCCTTATCGGACGGTGACTACACTTGCTCTCTTCCTCAGTGATAGTTTGTCGGATTTTATTCTTGGGTTAGATTTTTTGCGAGCATTACTCTGTAATTATGTAATACAAGTAGTTGAATATTGAAATTACTTCAGTGTCCCTCCCTGAGAAAAAGTCAATTTTCCTGACTATCATACCAAGGACTTCATTTATTTTCATTGTGCCGTATTGGCCAGTTGCACTATTTATTTTTTTTCAGATGAATCTGGCCTTTGCTGAAGAACTCCATGTCAGCATTCAACACAGTGATCAACTTTGTGTACGCCTTTCACAACGATTGGTATTTTGGTCTGGTGTACTGCCGCTTCCACAACTTCTTCCCCATCGCTGCCATATTTGCCAGCATTTACTCCATGACTGCCGTCGCACTGGATAGGTGTGTGTGTGTGTGTGTTACTACATCATCCAATACAGCCCAGGCCAAAATTGAGGCTCTAGCTAACAGATGTAGCTTGGAGCGATCCAGGCCTTGGGGATCCTGTGCATGAGGTGCCATATTGTGGAGAGTTTATTTAATAAGAAAATCATTTTCAAGTCAGAAGAAAGCTGTTTTACGAGTTTACTGTCCGCTGCATAGCCTAAGGTTTTGCCTCCAATATGGCTCCCGTTATCCCAATACAGGACTGCAGTCAGGTCCCAAGGCACATTTTGGTTTCATATTAAATACTAAAAGAGAGTTAAATGAGATTTGACGATGCATTCAATGGCCAGATACTTGATTAGTGATGTGGTAATTTCCCCTGTTTTGCCCCCAACTTTATGGTAGCCGGGGGCTTTTATTTTGAAATAAATGCCCAAATTCTTCTGTCTTAATAAGTGCACTGCAAAATTCCGTGGTGGCTGGCTTGACTGTATCCAGGTCAGGAGAACCACATTGTTGCATGTCCTCCTCCTTTCTTTTTTCTACCCACAATCGAGTTTTAGCATGTCCAAAATTTAGTACCCAGCTAAGAAATAAGGATCTGATCAAATCAAATAGAGAGACAACCTCAACGCCACAGGAAAACTATGTCACGGCTGTTGGAAAAATGTCCTGATTTGCCGTGTTGATTCAATCAAACTCGCCAAGGTCTAAACATAATTTTGTATATGTTCTGTTTATGTCCGATGTTCAATCAAAATCAGGCATCGGGAATTTCAGTAACCCCACCAAAAAACAAGCACAGGCAAAAGACAGGATGTTCTTGGCAGAGGTATTGAAAATAATAGAAATACATTGAACTCCCTAACACTCTCAAACTTGCTCTCTCTCTTGAAATTTGTCTCTCTCTCTGAGGACTGAGCATGTTCCTCCATCCTGGGAGGGTAAATAAGAGTTCAAGAAATGTCTCTTGGCAGCTCACTCAGACTTAGTCCTGACCGTGGGATTCCGTAGAAACCCAAGCTGAAACATTATCTGGGGATCCCTGAGTATATAAGTTTACCTGAGAGGTACAACAACTACATTTCCCAGCTGTGTCACTTACATCTTGTGTGTCTGTAGGTACATGGCGATCATACACCCCCTGCAGCAGAGGCTCTCGGCCACAGAGACACGTGCGGTCATCACTCTCATCTGGCTACTCGCTCTGCTTCTTGCCTTCCCTCAGTATTATTATTCCTCTACGACCGAGCTGCCCGAACGCACCATCTGCTACATCGACTGGCCGGAATACGCGACCGCCAAGTTGAAGAAGTTGTGAGTGGAAAAGATGAGCGCTCGATTGACCACAATCTGGTGACATCTTTTACCGACATAGTTATCTGATCGTTGTAAACAAACACAACATAACCTCCACCGCCTCTCAATATGAAAAGTGTCTTGTAAAGTCAGCAGGAATGTGTGTGTCGCTTGTAGCATTCATCCATCCATTCTCTATACCTTTACTAGCGGTCACTTGGAGAGAGTACAGTTTGGACACACAGAGACAGACAACACACTCACACTCCCATTCACACCTACAGGCAATTTAGAGATCCTGCCTC
Organism: Brotula barbata; assembly: GCA_900303265.1. Classification (NCBI taxonomy): domain Eukaryota; kingdom Metazoa; phylum Chordata; class Actinopteri; order Ophidiiformes; family Ophidiidae; genus Brotula; species Brotula barbata. Next base: position 45,592 of record OMNV01029243.1, on the reverse strand, counting down.
ACCTCGTCCTATTTACACTACTTTGCAAGTTGACGTCTCCTTGCTTCTGTGACCCTCTTGAATTGACATAAGGATCATTGATGATGAGACCCCCCGAACTGATCAGGGGCTTTGGTTGGTATCACGTGGAACTTGTCAGTGAGGGGAAATTGCAGCTAAAATCATGTTGTGTGAATAACACGCAGCATGAAAATCAAAGTGTGTCCAATTTTAAAAACAAGTTCTATTTCAGTGTTGTCAGTATTGTACAGCAAATAACTCCAGAATGATACCAGTGATTAAACTCAAAGTTAAAAGTAAAGTGAGGGAGAAATTTCATTGTAATGACCTGATGTCTGTGACTCTAGACAAACAAAAGCTTAATCCTTATGGTTGTTCAATGTAAATGTTGTTATTAACGTCCTGAACTGAATTGAGTGACCAAGTTCAGATTTTCTAAAAATCCTGAAATGTTGTAAAGTCGCTGGTGTGACTTTGACCCACTTCTTGGCTTTGTCTGTGTTGCAATAGGTACTACGTCTGTGTGACACTGCTGATCTACTTCCTTCCCCTTTGCATTATGGGATGTGCGTACATTATGGTGGGTCTTACCCTCTGGGCGAGTGACATTCCAGGAGACTCATCTGAGCACTACAGAGAGCAGCTCATGGCCAAACGCAAGGTGATACACACACACACACACGCACACATACAAACACACAAACATATTTATAATCTTCATGTGGAAACAAAACAGTTGAACAGATTATAATAAATCATATATCCATGCTTGTATTTTGGTGGCAGGTGGTGAAGATGATGATTGTGGTGGTGTGTACGTTTGCGGTGTGCTGGCTTCCATATCACATCTACTTCCTATTGCACCAGTTCTGTCCCGACCTGTTCGAACAGCGCTACATCCAGCAGGTTTACCTGGCCGTCATGTGGCTCGCCATGAGCTCCACCATGTACAACCCCATCATCTACTGCTTCCTCAACAGCAGGTACGCACCATAGGGAGTAGCTAACTACAATAACGCTGACATATGAAGCAGGCAAATTTGTGGAGAGGCGGAGTCAGAAAGCTAATGATTGTCAGACACAGACTCCTCTGACTCTGGAATTTTCTCCTCAGTATTCATCAGTTTGCTATGGTATTTGTTCACTTTTAAGATTAGATAACATAAGATAATCCCTTATTGTCCCACAAACGGGGTAACTTTCGGTAATTTTTTTTCATCTATCAAGCTCTGATATTTGTGATATACTGTATTTTTATGCTGATCTGAAACATCTTCCTCTCCACAGGTTCCGAGCAGGTTTTCTGCAGGTTTTCTGTCGCTGCGCCCCCACGATCATTATGGAGGAATTAGAGCTCAAATCCCCACAACGTCTACAAACCCAGGTAACTGTACCATTGTAGAACATAGTCATATTTTGAAGGAAACATACGTCATTGCAAACAAAAAAAATCGCAGCCCCTCTCTTAAACTGCTGAGCTCTAAATAAAAATAAAAAGTTTTGTTAATTCACCTAATAGAATCATTGTTAACCAGTTAAACCCAAGTAGACCGAGTTGTACAGCATTTAAATACAAGACTAGAATAGATGGTACACTTGTCTAACACTTGTATTTCACCATCGGCTTTTTCAGGCCAGTATTAGTAGAGGGAGTCGAATGGAGACAATCGGGTCCACTGCTGTCCATCATTCAGAAACAGAGACTGTAAGGACAGCGCTGCCATCCTGATCCCATCACAGCCAGCATCTCGCAAAGCTCACGTTACATGGATCAGTCACATAAACCATCGCCAAGGGTCCCCAAGAGCCCCTTACATAACAATAAACACCATCAGGACTGATCTGGTGAGATTCTACATGCAGCACTTACTATGTTTTCTTTCTGGAGGCCTACATACAAGGCTTGGTCAGACCTATAAGGCAATTTTAACAGTTTTGTAACAATTTTGAAACTGTCTCAGACCAAAGCTAACAATTGCATTTTCCACTGGCCATAAATTTGGAGGTCCTGGTCCTCATCCCAGTCGATTCAGAGCACGTCGGAGGATAAAGCTTGATAACAGCAACTTATAACATTCACGCAATCTAAAGGTCAACAAGCTGGACATTCATTATTAAATCGAAAGTGTAGGAGCTGTATTTGAGTTTAAATTTGTTTCCCTTAAAAGACTTTCATTTTTGCTTTAGATTCTTTGACCTTTGGCTTGACGCTTTTATTTTGAGATTTTGCTGTAGGTATGAACTCTAATGAGTGTCCCTCAAGATTTGGTCGGCAAAAGTGAGTTTGCAGTGGTCAGACATGCACGAATCAACAGGAGAAACAAGCCTAAGTCCGATTGAACCGCCAAAATCATACACCGCTCTGAGAACATCCAAGGTTGTGAAGCTATTTTGTTGTCATAACACCAACAGTTTGTTCTTCAGTGATAACCCCTGGCCACTATGTCAACAGTGCCTGATGTGTTTGTTATCTTGGCTGGCTGCATTCATCCTCATATTCTCAGCTGGTTTGCTGCCAAGCTTCC
>OMNV01029243.1:14868-43047 GCA_900303265.1 Brotula barbata | reverse complement strand
GATTTGGTCGGCAAAAGTGAGTTTGCAGTGGTCAGACATGCACGAATCAACAGGAGAAACAAGCCTAAGTCCGATTGAACCGCCAAAATCATACACCGCTCTGAGAACATCCAAGGTTGTGAAGCTATTTTGTTGTCATAACACCAACAGTTTGTTCTTCAGTGATAACCCCTGGCCACTATGTCAACAGTGCCTGATGTGTTTGTTATCTTGGCTGGCTGCATTCATCCTCATATTCTCAGCTGGTTTGCTGCCAAGCTTCCCTTAGCAACAGGGAAGCTATGCTTTTAGGGTTATGATGGTGTGTGTACTGAACTTGCACCTGTCGAACAGGATTATCTCCTTGTTTTAACAATGTGAGGGGCAGCGTTCCATCTGGGGGGGTGACTAAAAATAGCAGGAGGAATGTGGGAGAAAGGGAAAGAGGGAGTCAAATGAACTGAATGCAGAGATATGAATAGCATTCATTCCCACAAAGGATGGATTCAAGCCAATTGACTGACGAATGGAGAAAACAAAAACTGACCAAATTTTGAACACTTTCCTTGAAATAAAGTTCATATTCCAGACTGTCCACTGAGTGGTTCTGTGGCACTGGACAAATGGAAGGAATAGGAATGGTGATAGTTGCTACCTAAAGAAAGTCACTCCCTATGGGCACTATTTATACATTCAAAGGATGACCCATTCACATGCAGTGACAGGCCAACAAAAACGGAGAATGTGTTATCTGGAACAGGAAGCGAGCAGCTCATTTTGCCAGTGGCCGTACTTCGGAGGCAACACATACGACTGGGCAAGTGATGCATGGTACCAGAGTGAAGTTGTCGTCTGGAGAGGGTCAGAGTCAGCCAGAGGGTAAACTAGTGCATCATGAATGTTCACACTGGAGGAATATAAGGAGGAGGAGGAATATATTTAGGAGAGGGGAGGTTTTGTTCACACTAAGTGTCTGTTTGTGTTTTTGCTCTCCTTACAGCTCTAAGCATATATATAAACAGGCAACAGTTTCACCATCAGTTCTCTCAGTGGAACACATAGTCCCAAAGATTCCCCCCCCCTCAGATGGTGTGACTGTTTCAGGAAGCTCATACTGGTGTCATCTCACGCTCTGTATTTCACTGGTGACACCATACACTGCTATCTGTGCACTATTGTGTGATAAAGATGTGTTTTAATGTTGCATGGCATCACACTGACAGCAAGATGCTGGGCATTTTATGGGAAGAGAGGGGAAATAGTGGTGGAGGCAGTGGTGGGCCGTCAGGGCCAGCAAAGCCTTCTCTGCTGGCCTAAACACTATCAGAAGCACTGACCTACATTTACAAGCTAAATTCTAATATTTGTTCCATGAAATTGTATTAATTTATTCCCAGCAGTCAATTCTCTTCATTTCGTAGCGTTTCTCTTGGCTGCACTGCTTCCAGTACGTGTATGTGGATGTCAGATTTTTTGTCCAACCAGATTTCAGCCTCTATGTGTTGCCATGTCAATCTAATCTGCCCAGGGCCCTCAGAATCAGAATCAGTAGTGCTGGCCCATGGAACTTAAACTATATTAGTAATGGGACTGTTTCTTTAACCAATTAGATTTCTAATTCGCCTCTCAGGACCAGCTAGCTGGCCCACAATAACGTCAGCATGTTTCCGTCCTCTGATCGGTCGGTCAGAGCAAAACTGTTACAGCCAAGTTCGACTAGCAAAACACGTCTGTAGCGATCTGCACACATTAATACATTTGAGTTAGAATTTTTTACGCGCACAATGGCTGACAGAGGAGGAGAAGTTGACTTGGTCTCGGACATACTGTGCGCATCTCGCGTGCCCCGAGCGCACGGAGAGGGCCAGCGCAAGGAGACATTTGCGCACACTACCAGCAACTCCACAACAGTGTTCTGGACAACTTTCATTGCCAGATACAGAGTAGATTTCAAGATCACGAACAATTAATGTTTCTCACCCTCCTCGACCACCAGAAGTTTCCCTGAAACTGCCTTGTTATATTGCATTTTTGTATAGTATTGATGGTTTCTATAATTGCGACGTGATAGTGGTGGTATTAAGAGGTGGATTAAGTCGGGTAAGTCCCCATTGAAGGCCCGGGTACCAAATGCACGGCCTGCCACTGGTTATTAGAATACACTAGTTCACCTGAATGTGGGTATAATAACCGTAAAACCATCTGTAATCTGACCATAAACAATTACAATAAAATCCCATGGTGACATCACCATCTCTCTCTCTCTCAGCCTTGTATTTCCTGTCTGTCTCTCTGCTGTCACTATCACATGAAGCAGGAAATGCCAAAAATAAATGAACATCAGATTTTCATTTACTTGAGGTTTTTTGTTTCCTTTGTCTTCAGCTGTGATCCAACTGATGGCTGCAGCAGCCGCGTCCAAAAAAGGAATGGCCTTCTTCACATTCAGAGACGACAACCTGAAGGAAAGTCTTCAGAAAATACACCACCTGCTGTTTACAAAGGGGATTACAGTTGGTGAGTTTTACCAATACAGTGCTTCAAACTGGAGCTGTTCTGTTTGTTTCTCAGGAGATTTGAGGTTTGTTCCCATACACTTTTAATTTTCCTAATCCCTTCTCCTTCCCTGTGCAGGAAAACTGTACAAACTCCTGGAGGAGTACTGTGTCGTTCAGGGGCTGTCTCAAGACCCACCTGTGGAACTGTTTGACTTCATCACAAACTTCCTTGGCCGTAACAGGAGTCTCCTGTGACAACTACAAAGGGCTCAATAAGAAAAAAATTGGTTGTCTGTCGATTGTTGTAAATGTTTTGTTTGGGTTAACATAAGTGCGATTTACATGACAGTGACGGCACAGTGTTGATTTACTATGATTGCTGCTATGTTACCAAGTCGATATTGGTAAATTTTGAGGCTGTGTGAGATGTTAGAGAGACTCTGATCAGACTTTCTTATTCTTCTATCATATATATATCACATATATTCCTATCACTACTTAAATTAATCATTAATACATCTGATGTTGTAATAGAACAATAAGTTGCATTCTGTCAATAACTATGTGTAAACGACAGATTAAAAAAAGTTGTTGGTTTCTCAGCAAGAAGTTTAGGAGCGATTATGGTCTACTCCATAACCTATTCAATTTAATCATTGAAAGACTTTAGTTCAAATGTAAAATGCAATTAATATTCATATACCTGAATAATATACACAATCACGACTGCATAATATAGCTGTTACACAAAGTAAATATACCTCTGCCAAATTCAATTGCTCAATACATTAAAGTGAACTATTGGAGAGGATATTTTCTTGAGCTCGTAAGAAAAATGTTTTGTTCTTGAGAAAATGGTCCTGTTCTCATAAGAAAACAATGTTCATTTTCTTATGTTTATGAGAAAATCATCAACTTCCTTCCAAGATTTAAAATTAACCCATTCTAGACTAAAAATATGCATAATCATATTTTTAAATATTTTATTTTGATTATGCCAAAAATATTTCCAAAGCAACTAATGAGATACAAAAACTACTGCAAAAAAATAATACACAGGTGACCTAATGTTTGTCTTACAAAATTTAATTTGTGTGAATACATACATTCAACAAAGCTTTATTTGTATTCCAAATTGTGTCCACTGCTATGGAAAGATGGCAACAATGTTAGCAGAAAAAAAGCTAGTCATTTTTTCTCATATTAAAAGGTATACCGACTATAAAGAGTTGTAGGCTGTATCAGATTAACCTTGGCATCAACTATGTATATGTGGTACTAAAAACATTAAAGATGTCTTAAAACGTCATCAATTTTGAAAAAATCTGTTCATGTGTCCAATGGTTTGCCTTCAGGAACCACTCCTGCAGTTGTTTATATCCTAGCATTGCATCCAGCCTCTCCGTGCAACCAATATATGTCAACAGCCCAGAGTGTGTAGCACATGTAAAGTAATGGTGGCATCCGTAGGTCAAAATATGTATTGAACTTTGAACATTTTTAAAGTAATGACAATATTTCATGTGTCTATGACAAAGTATTTTAGTAGGAGAGGGAAATTATAGCATATCAAGGCCTACAAATGTTAATAGTCGGGGTTCCTTTTAAAGAGAAGCTGAGGTGTTCCATGGAGAGGTCTTCACAAATCCAAAATCCTGGATCACACATATCATGGAAAACCTTTCCGAACCAGACATGGATAAGTCGTAGGTCTCCTGTTGTCATTATGACCGGATCAGATGTAATAGGAAGTCTGGGACACCTACTAGATGATCTCTAGTAGGTGACAGTAGGTGAGGAAAAATCCCACCGCAGTAGTCCTGACACAAAGTTACACTTCATCAAGCCTTAGCTTTTGACAACAAGCGGCCATAATTACGTTGTGTGAACAAGGCATAACTTGGGAGCTCAGTAAATGACATTTCTTGGACAAATGCTGGTGGTAAACAACAAAAGAAAAACCTGGAAGATTTCAAACATCAAGCAAACGGCAAAATCGCATTGCTAATTAATACAAACAGGAAATGTTTCACATGCAAAGCACAAAACAATCACAATCGCGGGACAGGCCACTAAAAACAATACGGCACAGTACAGTGCTGTACGAGACTGTACAGGGAAAACATGGACATCTACTCACCTGAGTGTCTTTACATTCCTCTGTCATCACCACTTCATGAATTCTTGTTAGCTGGCTAGCTAACCCTAACAACAGCAAGCACTAGTACCAGCTAGCCAGCTAATGTTAGCTGTTTCTACTGATGTCTTTCAGTGCATTTCACAGCATCTAGCCTCTTTTATAATGTCCTTGTTGTGCACATTCTGTATATCGTACATTGAAGCTGTTGTCAATTTCAAAGATCAGTGGCTTTCGATCGTATAGCACATATGCAAAATGTCAGTGTAGAATAGGTGTTTGGGTTGTTTATACAGACACACTCAAGATGTCACTGCAGTTCCTATGTCAGGTCCCATTTTTTCCTGACTCACGCCAGGAAACAACTTCAGTACCAAATGCTCAGAACAGTTCAAAGTTAGCTTCGCAAACGAGCTGCATTTGGTGAATGGACCTGCCATGTAGCAGAAGGCTGAGGAGTTTTGAAAGTCACGTGATGTGTTATAGTTTTCCTGAAAATGCTTCCAGATCGAATGCAGCGTCCATGAAACGCTGCAGCTCCAGCAGGTGAGTTTGTTTGTTTCCAGTGGCTGAAGCTGCTGTGGGCTCACGGCCAGCATACCTGCAAACACACACACATACATACATACACACACGTAAGCCAATATATCATCCAATGTCTCTTCTTTTTTAAAAGGTATAAGTAAAACTAAACAATTTTTAAGTGAGGAAAACAGAAATGGTCAAAGAGTGAACAGAAACTGAATTGAAAAAGAAATGTGATTTGAGTTCCTCTACAGTGTACCAAAACAAACACAGCAGTTCTCACCAAACAGGTTGTGCATGGTTGACGGTGGACTGGATTCGGGGCTTGATGTAATCATAGTAACCTTGGTTTTTGTGCTCTTCCTGACACCAAACCAGATCAGCGTTCACATAGTGATCAATCTCTGCTTTCACCAGATCGAAGGGGAATGGTGAGAGCTGTCAAAAAAAAACAGAAGTCACCATTTCATATCAGACTAAAACTCGATTTACCGCCCCCAAGAGGCTGCACTGACTGAAGCAGGAGAGGAGAGGGGATGAGGAGGAATTTATGCTTACGAGTGAATGGTTTGTTTACAGGTAGCCAGAAAAGCTAACAGTGGATGAGCATATTTCTACAGCACAGAGCAACTGGACACTACATTGCAGAACAGCAATTCGCTTCAATATTAACCAACTTTACCTGTTCAATGCGGACAATAGCCACAGTGTTGTCCATTTCTCTGTTCTTGCGTTCTCGGATCAGTTCATAGTAAATCTTGCCCGTGCAGAAAATTACTCGCTTCACTTTATCTGGGCTGGCAGCTGCAGGGCCATCATCTTCGATTATACGCCTGAAGTGTGTGCCTGAGGGATACATACATACAGAAACAGTTGGTTGCATGTGACTTGCGAGAAGACAAGACCTAAAGAGAAGGCTCAATGCCATGCAAATGTATAAAGACTGTAGACAGCAAATGCCAACATGAAAGCAAAGCCAAATAATGGACATTCCAGGAAATTTAGAAATCCCAGCCTGTCACATTTGGTTTTGTCCTAAAAGAGGACATTCTGTACAAGGTACAAAATCACATGTGCATTAATCCCCACAAGCTGCATTTCTATATCACATGTGAAGCATGAACCAAACCCAATCATAGTCCAAGACAGGCCACTGTTATTATATATTTTATGTTATATTATACATTTCATTCTACATTTTAATCATTATTTTTGTTATTGTTGTTCGTGTTTTGTCTTTATTACTGTGTTATTATTATTATCATCAATTATGACTGTAATTTCCTTCAGGATTAATAAAGTATCTATCTATCTATCTATCTATCTGTCATCTATCCATTCATCTCTAAGAACTGAGACTGTAGAGGGAAAACACAGAAATCTTCTCACCTCAGTGTTTATCCCTACAATCCCCTGTCCTCACCACTTGATTCATTCTAGTTAGCTGGCTAGCTAATGTTAACTATTTCCACTGATTGCATCTGAAAATAAATGACGCAGTGTACATATGTAGACCACAATGGTATTTCACACCAGCATGCCATATTTTATAACATCCTTGTAGTGCACATTGTGAGCAAATTCAAGACACACCTGGCAGCATTTCATCAAAACTGGACTTGGCCTCAGGATGGCGTAATAGAGACTTGGGAGTAAATATGACGAGCTAGGGTTAAAGAGATAAACAAAGACCTGTTTAGTAACATGTACATCGTCCCGGATGCTAAATGTTTTGTGTCCTTTTTACACTGTGCATTACTTACAGGCTTCCTGTAGGGCTGCAGTATCTGTCTGCGGAGAATGTGGAAATAGTTTGCAGGAGTGGAACAGTTGACAACAATCCAGTTGCAGTCATAAAGTTGACGCATTGCAAAGTCCTCAGACAGTTTCTGTCAGAGACAAAGTGTTGGATATCAGGGGAGAACTGGCGTGCCAAACAGTTCAATCTGGCCCACTGGGTGATTTTCAAAAGTGTCGTTGCAAAGAAATCATTGCGATTTTATAATAAAATGCATTGCTATTCTTAAAATGTCCACTGGGGGTTGCACTGTTCTAAAAAGAGAACCTAATAAGAGAAGCACCGTTCTATGGAGTTATATTTCTGCCTCGTTCCTGTGGGCTTTCTGAGCACAGAACTGACATCTGTACTTTGAACTGTGAAAAAGTTAAGATGTCAGATACAGGAGGGGGCACTGAAGACATATGGAAGAAAAAGCAGGTATACTGGATCTTTACCCTCCAGACACTAGTCCCTAAGTTTTGATTGTGATCTGTCTATGTATGCTACATGGTATCAGTACCTACAGTGACCAATACACATGAGTTTTAGTAATGATTTATGATAGATGACTCCCTGATACTTACTGTATTCATTAAAGTATAAAGGGTAAACGGACACACTCACCGGGAATACATCAGGGTCGTCGTTGCACATCTGCAGAAACCTTTCAGGCCGTGCAGAGGAATGTTCAGGACCCTGAAACAAGCACACAAACTGGATGAACACTATAAAAAAAATTCATACATGAGATTAAGTTGAATATGGTCATTACTTTGGGTTTTTTCCCTTATGGTGACTGATAACAAACGGTACCAGGGGGTAAAAATAGCAGGTTTGTGACTAGTCACTCCCAAAATCACGTGCCTACATTCCCGCACAAATCAACATGTTCACTTTAGGAGCTCAAAGTGCAAGTGATGTTAAAAGAGATAACAATCTAAACATTTGAAAACTAACAAATTCAACAAAACACAGAGTGGATGGTGTCTTTCTTGATGTGTTTTTTTTTGGGACTACGGAGACAAGAAATGTGCATCTATAGATTTCTCTGTTGCATTTTCTTCTGTTTGTTTAGCTTAAATGCATATTTCTAGCTCGAGTAACCTTCACAAAATTTACTTATACAATGTGGTCACTTTAAGTCCAGAACAATGTCATGTCAGAAACTGTTACTGAAAAATTCTATTCTGAGATGCAAACTATTCAAAAACTAGTCAAATTACTTTCACTTAAAAGAAAACAGGGAAATTATAATTTTTTGGAGTATCTCTTATGTTGAGTGATGAGGGCGGAGAGTGACAGGTACCATTCCTTCCATGCCGTGAGGAAGCAGCAGGACAATTCCGTTCTGTCTGACCCACTTGGCTTGACCTGAGCTGATGAACTGATCTATGATACACTGAGCGGTGTTGTGGAAGTCTCCGAACTGGGCCTCCCACAGAACCAGTGCATTGGGACTGGCCATGGCGAAGCCTAACTCAAAACCTGAACAGCACAGGAGAGAAAAATGTGGGAACAATGGAGGCAATAGGCTACAAAATCTACTTTCATTAGTCTGAGTGTAGCACAAGTGCCCAATTGTTCAGGAATACCTCATCCCACTGCATTTTCTTCAGACCAAAAATTGTATTTAGGTGTTTTGTGCATTTGTGCCAATGTAGAGAGAGTTAACGATGCAGATTAGGGTGCAGGGGTTCTATAGTCTCCTAGTCACACTGTTCATCTGCCCCTACACTGTTAGAAAAGTGCAAGGGGCCATAGTGAATATACGTCGGCTGAGCAGCTCTCCATCTCCATTTTTACATATTACACATATTTACAGATATAGGTTTTATTTTATAGCTGTTTATTTACAGGAAAGTATATTGTTGCCTCAGTAACCAGTCTGTTTACAGTGTGTGTGTTATTTACCTAACACTCCGTATTCAGACAGAGGGCTGTTGCAGACAGTGTAAGGTGCTTGGTTGGGGGAGATGTGGTTCATGGGGATGCAGATCCTCTTATCAGTGTTCTGGTCGTGAAGAACGTGGTGTCGGTGGCTATGCAGTCAAGCAAAACGGGCAACATTAATCAGAGTAAAGAGAACATTGCCTGCTCCACATGGTAAATGTGAACATCCATTATCTCTACCTGAAAGTGCCTCTCTCCACATCCTGCCCACTGAGGCGTACGTGGATCCCCTCTTTCAGCAGAGATCCGAAGGCCATGTACTCGCCCAGAGCCCAGTCGCACACTCGCTGCTCCACCATGTTCGCACGGCCCTTCAGGATACGAGTCAGACCTAAAATACATACAGGCAGACAAAGCTCCAGTCGATATTCGGCAGGCACATACAAGCTGGCTGTGGGGGGGAGTGGGGGGAGTACCTCCATGTATGGTGAAGGTTTCTACAGGGACAGAAGCAGCAATGTTTCCGATATGGCCAAGGTCTTCCTCAGTGATGCCAGTGGACACGCAGCTCATACTTTTAGGCTGACCGTCTGCTGTGAAAAAATCTAGAAACACAAAGACAAATAATGACAAATAATGCCACTGGCAATAACAAACATCAATTTTATCTCGATTAGCCGACTCATCTGTATCCACTTTATCTGCAATTGGTGCTTGTTAGATTTTCATTGGATACACACTGATTTATCATTAGGTGTGTGAAGGGTAGGGAGAGATGGCAACGATCCAGTAGAGTACTGAGATACTCAAGTCCCTGTGCAGAGCTGTCGGGACATTATGAAATCTTTAGAGCCCTGTATGCCCCTTCGGCATCTGCACCCATCCCAGGTCTTAGGGTTAGGGTCTCCTACCTGGCCAGGGTGAGTCCAACCAGTGCTTAATGTGAAGGATTTTCTCATCCTTGGAGCGAGTGTATGCTTCTTCACAGATTTTGTCATAATGAGCTACTTCTTCCTGAAAGAGAAATAAACAAACAATGTCATTTTTCTGTATATACCATGCACTATAGATACGGCAACATATGTATACTGATGTTGGTAATGTTGGTCAACACCACATGTGACATTACCTCATATTGTTGTGTTGTGACAACTCCCTCAGTGATGAGTTTTTCGGCATACTTCTGAAGAACGCTTTTCTGCTTCTTGATCTGCTTGTACATCAGGGGCTGTGTGAACATTGGCTCATCCATCTCATTATGGCCATTACGTCTGTAACACACCTGAATGTGGAGCCACACAAGCATCAACAATCAGGGACTCTGCATGCTGGTGTTCCCTGCTCCTGCTCGTAGGAGGTATCGCGTACATACTTACCAGGTCTACCACCACATCTTTATGGAAGGTGTTCCTCCACTCTGCTGCTACGTTACAAACATACATCACGGCCTCAGGGTCATCTGCGTTAACGTGAAAAATCGGAGCATTGACCACCCGTGCTACATCTGTGGGGTACGCAGATGAACGAGCCATCCGCGGGTCTGTGGTGAAGCCAATCTGTATTGATGAAGAAGTGGTCAAATTGGATATTTTTCATCCTTCATGTCTAGCCCTTAGCCTACCAATGATCATTTCTCTTATTATAGCCCACGATGCTTCAAGTTAAATGGCTGCTGATTTATCTTAAATTGCACTAAATGTCCACGTCAGTGTGTACCTGGTTGTTGACCACCACGTGTATGGTTCCATGAGTTGTATATGATGGCAGGTCAGACAGATGGAAAGTCTCGTAGACGATACCCTGGCCTGCAAACGCAGCATCGCCATGAAGCAGGATAGACATCACCTGAGAAACCAGCAGTATCCGGTCAGAAATATGTTACAGCTACTCTGTGTACTCTTTAAGCCTAAATGATCAAAGTACCTTTTTCCCCTCAGTGTCTCCACTGTAGAACTGCTCCGCCTTGGTCTTTCCCTGCACCACTGGGTCCACCGCTTCCAGGTGGGAGGGGTTAGCCATGAGTGACAGTGTGATGTATTTATCGCTGACACGGTTCATCCTCTTGTGATACATCCCCAGGTGATATTTCACATCGCCAGAACCCTGAGAACAGACAAAAACAACAGCGCTGTAGTTATGAAGGAAAAACACTGATTGTTAATGATCAGCAAAATTGCATCACTGTGTGTTCCAACCTCATCAGCAGATTCCAACTTTGAGTCAAACTGGCAAAAGATTTGTTCCAGTTCCTTCCGAATCACATTAGCCAGAACATTCAGTCTGCCTCTGCAGAGACAACGTGAGGGACAAAGACATGAAGATGTCAGGTTGCCACATTTACGACTGATTTGCAGTTATTCTTTAGGTACAAATGACTGATGTAGTTCTGTTGAGTGGAACAATGACCATTTAGACGAAGACATAATGTTCAGAACCTCTGGTAGCTTTGTAAGTCACACGGTTTGGTCAGGCTTAACGATGGAGTGTTTGGGATATTTCAACATTTTCTGCAACACTACCAGAAACCCTGATTTAATGTGAAGTGCAGTTGGTCGACAATTCAGGAAAGGCAGACTGCCTCCAACTGAATGATGTCTGTGGGAAAATGATAAGTGCACAAGCATAATACATCATAAATGTTTACCTGTGAGGCATTCCCATGATGACGCTCTCCACTCCGCACTGGCTGGACTTATCGATGATGGCCTTGAGGGCCGGGATGAGCGATTCCCCGCCTTCTAAACCGAACCGTTTCTCTGATGACCACTTCCTTTGGAGGAACTCCTCAAACCTGCAAACAGATGGTGGCCAGGTTTTCTCATGCGGTGTTTTTACACGGCTTTTGAATCCTGTCTAGCTGTGTTAGGTTGCACCAAACTGGTGGTTGTGCAAGCTCTCTGCAGGGCTCGAAAGTTGTTTCCATTGACCAGCAATCTCCGCTTAAGTATGAATACGATGGACTCAGTCATTTTTGTTTGGAAAACAGATCCATGAATCTCCTGATGTTTATCGAGGCCCCAAATCTTGTAACATTTGGGCTTCTGCTATTCAGTTTTGGGACTCAGTTGTCTTTAACAGTTCAATCCTGGTAAATTATTCACTGCAAATGTCGCAGATTAATCCTGCAGACTTTTAAACATGCCATGTTTGTCTTTGTCATTAGCTATGTTGCAAAGTTTGAACTAGTCAGTATGGTGGGCTCATTTCGGACTTGAGATTTGTGCACAAGGCAGCCTGCAGCCGCCTGGTACGGCTCAGCACAGCTCAGCAGGATTCGGCCCTACAGTGGAGAAGAACCAATTGTAACTCAGAGAAAAGTAGTACAGACCTGGTGGATCGCACCATTCTCGACAGAAGGGTTCGTTTCTCGTCCACACTGAACTGCATTCTTCCAGGTGTCTCGAATTTCTGTCGGATCCAGTGGCACTGCTGCACGTCGTTAATGAACATAAACTCAACTCCAATATGCTGACAGTAGGCCATCTAAAAAAAGGAAAGACCCACGATGAAGGAGAACGTCATATCAACTAAGAATGTCACCTTAGAGTTTGTGTAACTGTTCATTGAATTTATGATTTTACAACAAAAATTGGTGGGGAAAAAATGGGGACAGTTTGATTCAATATGCTCAACAAAATAGAATTCTTTTTCAGGTCAAGTATTTTTACACACAGTGTCACGTTCCATCCTCATGCTTCCTGTTTTATTTTGAAATACTTGCCTCTTGTCTGCGCTCCTGTTCCTCCCTCCTGTGTCATAACCTGCCCTGCCCTCATGTGCTGCACCTGCATCTTGTTGTCTTCCCTCCCTCCTGTGCCAGTTCATCTTGTTCGCTTGCTTCAGTACGAACTTTGACCGTCCCTTTGCCTACCGTGTATTAGATACCTTTGCCTTGTTGGATTGCCTTTATTAACCTATTAATTACCTAACTTTCGGCCCGTTCATTTAGCCCTACTGCTGTCAGCAAGGCTAAAAGTAGGCCTGTGTTTAACGCTATTTACGTTGTGATCATGCTTACTGTTCAGAGCAATCAGTTAGTCCGTTAGTCAGTTTACCTCAAACAGGATGTAGTTATACATTGTTGCCTGTAGGAGAGCTCATATAACCACCTTTAACATGTAAACATTTGCTTAAGTTTTTCTCAACTATTTCATTAAAGCTAAGAGTAAAACATGAAAAGAGAGAATAAAATGATACATTTTTTAAATTAATTTTAATTTTTCTAATTTAATTTTAGCCATATTTATTTTCTGATGATTTTCCAAAACAGGTTGTGAAATTCAGTCCAGTTCTCAAACACACCTGGATTTATCAGAATCATAAATTAAGCCTATAAAACCTGTTCCATGTACCTCAAGGCGGTGTATTATCTCTCGGAGCGACAAAGCGCTTACATCGCCCCCAATGAAGGTAGTTTTGGGAAGCCGGAACACCTTGTCTAAGTCGGCTTCATTCAGTCCATAAAGACCTGTAAAACCACATTGAAGCGGAGAAACAGGTTTAAAGTGTGGGTGAGTGTTTGGGAAAGAGAAAACAAAGTTGAGAAGGACATGAAGAGACCATAGGTCATATTTAACAATGATTTACCAACATTTAAGGTGAAATAGTGCTTCTTCATGAATGTGGGAAGCTGCCTACATATGATCACCCAAATATAAGAGGAGGAAATGGAGTTTCATTCAAATATAGAAAGAAGCAATTTGCTAGTGCTGCAGGGGAGGAAACCAGGCCTGATTTTAACAGCTGAGACAGGAAGCAGGAAACTTTACAATGCTCATTGAAAATGGTTTGAGGTATTTCACAGTTTAATGCAATTTAATGCAAATTCGGAGTTTAAATGTTGTCAGAATGACTTCAGATTTCCCAGACTGCTCTGTCATAATTCCATGAAGATGTGTATGCCTGGAACTATATCTAACTCATATTTTCATATATTGTTAAAATACACTGTCCAAAAATTAGCCAACTCTGAATACTAATTTTACAATAAAATACCAACATAGCAAACAAATAGAGGCCAGGCTAAGTAAATGTGTTGGTCACGTCAGTATTCTGAGTAGAGGTCTCTGACTCTGACACTCTGGATAACATTTTGAACTACAGAATGTGATGTCCTAGTTGCGTCACAGAGAGATAAGATGGTATGGAACACAGTGGAGGCGTGGGAGGAGTAATTAATGTATGTCTGGGCCAGAGTCAGCATTCTGTTATGTAAGGGATCTTTAGACTTTCCACCTCCTCTCTGAAGCACAAAAACACACACGGTGTATTATTGACGGGTCACAGAGACATAATCGACGTAAACTTTGCTGTAATCTAATCACCGCAAGGTTTTTAATGAAGCAGGTAGAGATAAGCGCGGCTGGTGCTGTTTGACTCTGGTCGCCCCTGAACAAAGGTTAGCGGGAGCCAAGAGGCACCATCACTCCTTTACAAACATTCCTATCCTGTCTGCGCCAATCTGCTCAGGTTCGAGACGTCACATTTGGGCCAGTCACGTTGTCTCATGACGTTTTTTCATTTTTTGTCTTTCGGTGGCTGTTAGTTCATTATAGGAAATAAATACATTTATTAAGTAAAAAGTCAATTAAGGGTGCTGACTTGAGTAATGATCTAATTAATTAAGGCAATTTGATGATCCATACCTTTAACTTAAATGAGTTTATATATTTACCCTTAAAATGCTTTTGGGAAATGCAGGTCAGAAATAGTCACATTTCATCCATGTTTTTAGTGTAACATCCCCAAACTCGAGTAGCTTCAAAGACGACCTGATCCATCATATTAAAGCTCAGTGTACCTCACAGGCTTGTCCCCTATGAAATTGTTGTGACTGGTTGATCATATGGATAATAAATTTAGACATTTCTAGAGTCACAGAGGACAAAAACGCAGAATAGAAGCAACTTCTAACATATTCTCTATTCAAATTGTAGGCCAGATTCAAAGCTGTGGCCTCCACCCTTTTGTGAGACCTGGACAAGGACAGCTGAACTCTGGAAATGTCCTATTACAGCTCATAACAACAAACTCAGAGGCCTGAACTTTTCATGAAGGACAATAGTCATTTACTGCCCGTTTCACACACACACACACACACACACACACACAATCTACTTGTGTGCTTGAAAGTCAAGACCTAAACGTAACTGGATTGTCACTGTCCTTACCCAGAGGCAATTCATCCCATGAAAACAGCTGCCCCCCCCCAGGGAAGTTACCTCCATCAAACAAATTTTAATGTGTCATGTTGGCCTGTTTATATCCACGCTTTCTTTTTGTCAGCAGTTTACGAGGACTAAAGACGTAGTTTATCTGCATTTTGACAATGACTCGATTTGACTTGACTTAACAAACATTAGCTAAATCGGTAATGGTGCAAAAATGATTTTTCCTGACAAACATGACTGTCTGGTTTCCTATGTTAATATGACAGAAGATTTCCAGGATTGCTATTATCATTGTTTTCACGTTGCATCTTCTAATTTTTATGACGCAAGGATGTTGTTTTTTCCTCTACTGTTTGGTTGGGTTTTTGTTGGTCTGGTGGGAGGCCAATGGTTGAGGGGAAATCATGCAAGATAAGGATGTGGGATTGGAAGTCAATAAAAGAAGAGGGGAAAGAATGAGGGGGAAAGAAAGGGAAACCCAACGAAAGCCAAGAATGATAACAGTACAGAAATGTAAATAAGCATGTCAGCATCTCACCAACATTCTGGAAACCCACGGCACACGGGGCATTGTCAAAGTTAACACAGCTGATCTCCAGGGGGTCCAACTTTGCAATGTGATGGCCACGTACCTACAAACAACACACAAAAACAACAACTTAGTTTGGCATCAGTTCAGGACCAATGCCATATATCTCCAAAATGCTCCAATTTAAAAAAATCATTTTGTAAAATCAGAGCCTAACTCTAACTCTAACTTAATTTTTACAGGTACAGCTGTGTTAAGTCAAAAGTGATTTTTTTTTTTTGTTTCTCCGCCTCATTGCCTTGTGCGTTTCTTCTGTTTTCCTTTGTGTTTACCTCCATCTCATTACCTGGTCACCTAATTGGCCTCACCCGGTTCTTGTTTGCTCACTTCATCATGAACAGATGCAGCCACACTGATACAGCGCCATCAGTTTTTTGTTTGCATCCTACCTTAAAAACTTAAGTGTAGCTTACATTGAACTATGTTTTTTGCAAGATGTAGTTACAATACCATTTGAAAAAAGCGAGTAAAAAAAAACTGTTGCAAAAAAATGAATAATTTTAACTTTTGGTGGGACTTTGGGGAGAGTTGATAGAGAAGTCATTTGTAAACCAAGAATGTACACAGACGTTGAGACTTTCTGGTTACGTGGGACACGACATCTGGTGGTTGATTTTCGGTTTGGACGTGTTAGATGTTTCCAGAAGCATGGTGTGTCTTGTGTGGAGTAAACAGGCCATGTTCTTAAATCTAATCAGAGTTGGTTTGATACGATATTGTCGCCCAATATAAAAGTAAGAGTAAATGGGTAAAAGGTTCTGTTTGGGTGCTGGGATCAGTGAGGAGCAAAGTTTGTGGATCAGCACAAATCTACAATATTGTCTGAGACTAGGTTACGTGCGATCATCTTAGACGAAAGAAAAAAAACGTCTGCGTACCGGAAATATGAAAAACATTGCGGGAAACCAAAGGAAGTTGGAATTTGTCTTCGTTTTGTGTCAAACTGACAAAGGAAACCAGGCTGTTTGTGGTGTACAGTGATGTTTCTAGTTTACCTGGTAGGCTCGTATGAGCGACTGTACTGCCAGATGATCCTCCACCAGCTTCTTCACGTTGGGCCAAGCCTTCACTGGACCCAGGCCCT
This sequence comes from Brotula barbata, assembly GCA_900303265.1. NCBI lineage: Eukaryota > Metazoa > Chordata > Actinopteri > Ophidiiformes > Ophidiidae > Brotula > Brotula barbata. The sequence continues at coordinate 26,395 of OMNV01029243.1, read as the reverse complement.
GGGCAGACCAACCCACAGGAGGAGGGCTTTTGTAGGCCAGACCAGAAGGAGCCCCAGCATTAACATTATTGAAAAATATATCCCACGACTGCAAAGAAGAACAGGAGAGAATATGGGATCAAATGACAGTACTCAATGACATATTCAGAGGGAGAGGGTGTGATCTTTTATAATTGTTGCTACCACTACAAAGCCCTGAGAGAATGCATACCTCTGACAAGACAGAGAAGTCCTCCAGTTATACTTGTACTTATTATAATGCATCAGTGAGCCTCCTGAATTGTGTAGTTCACCGACTTATACACGTGGATCTGCACTCACTGTGGCCCAAATGTGACTCCGATCAGAGGTTTTCGTCTACGATCTCGTAGATTTTATTAGTGGAAATTTGAGCCAAAAATGTGTTGGATGCACAAGGGATTAGAAGTCAGTCACAAGAGGAATGAAAACAAAAGGTTTATCACACAGGCAATATGCCAGGTCACTCCAGGTGAACCACACAGGAACTTAAATATGCACAACATGCATGAGCACAGACCCCGTTACAAAGCGAGTAGGCAGAAAGGGCAGTGATTGGCTTACTGATAGGCCTTAAAGATCAGTACTCCCCCTGAAAGGCACGCTCACAGGCAGAGTATGACTTTGACCTTACAGTTGACCTTGTCTCATAGTCACACTTTTTGGCTTTTGTGGCAAAATGTATCTCAGTAGACTCAAGATGCTGCGATTCATTCTTTGAGTGAACTGTGTGGTTCCTACTGCACGCTGGCCATTCAAAGAGAAGAGTTGGGGAGTTTTTCCTTGTCTTCATAGAGCGCTTTGGGCTGGGTCAGGAACTGTTGTTGTTATGTGGGCCTGTGAAGCCCTTTGAAACATTTTAGGTGACATTGGGCTGTACAAATAAACTATGACATGATTTAATCTCACTGTAAAATGTGAATAGCAAATCACCACCGCAATAAAAATTAATATGTGCTAATTTATGGACCCACACTTCCATGTTGAACTGTGAAATACCTTCAGAACATTGATTGAATGTTTTTCACTGTTATTTGAAATGTTGTTATTTTACTAATTTGATGCAGGTATTATGAAAACAAGAAATTGAGGCTGTATGAATAGAAAGCGTTCAATGGTGTGTTGTCTCATTGCGGTCCACAAGGTGCACTGTTTCGGAGAGCACCAGTTTAAAGGTTTTAAGTTCTGATATAATTTTCCTAAAATGCATCAAATTTGGTTAAATAGCCACAGTATTTTTAAATACTTGATTAGACACTTTTTAATAATAGTATTGAAATATATATATTTCTATATACACACACATATACTATATACATATATATATTGTGCGTTTGTAGTTCCAGGTTTGAACATTGCGTTATATAACATGTTAACGTGGTGCCATGGAGCCAATCATGAAAGTGTACCTTGTGCACATTCCGGGGATTCTCCAGCCATGCGTAGTACATCTCCTCCACATAGTTGGAGCTTGTGCCATTTAGAAAGGATTCAGCACTCACAGGGGCACTAAGGGGCCTCGTGTGCTGGAATGTCCTTTGGGCCCCTGTGGCTGCCAGGAGCCAGCGCTCTGAAAGGCTCTCGGCAGATTGTTTAGTCCTTAAAGGCCGAAGCCTTGTAAGCGTAGTCCTCAGTCTGTACATGGCTGCACGTCAGCCTTCTTTTCCAAGAAGAAGAATCCAGGTCCTCCTAGTCCCCTCTAGCTCTGCTGAAGCAGAATATCAGGCTGCCACTCCTCCTCTCCTCTACTGCCATCCAGTCACTGCAGAGATTAAATGTAAAACATTAGACTTCTGATGATTATGAAGGTATAATTCATTCACACCTCTGGGTATTTGAAATAAACACATTTCATCACTATAGTTTAAAGTCACTTAATGGGTGTCAGCTCAGCTAGCATGAAGGTGTTCTTTGGAGAACACCTTCTCACAACATAAACTGTACATATATGCACTTCGTCTTGCCTTGTCTTGCCTTGTCTTGCCTTGTCTTGCCTCCTTGAACTGCCTGTAGCACTGCCTCGAAGCAACTTGGTCCCTCGGACCAGAACCTGAGCCTTGTGGCGCTTATTGTCGTTGTATTTACTGAATAGATCTTTGCTTTTGTTGTTGTAATTCTCATGTATGTCGCTTTGGATAAAAGCGTCTGCTACATGCGAATTGTAATTGTAATTGTACAACACCACGTGTCAGCTGGGACGTCTCCTTGTGGAGATGTAGCCTTCCTAACGCTTTGTTATCTGTCGCTGAAACTACATAAGGCTTGCTTGCAGCTTTTAAACAGGAATGTCAGGTCGCACACCATTTTTCAAAAATCCCACAGATGTGTTTGTGTGTTGCTTTCTTTTTTTTTTCTTTTTAAAGTACAATTAATTTACTTTACAAAAATAGGTGAGGTCATCTGGGACATTTCAATCACAAACTACATTTAATACACTACATTTTTATTTTTTGTAAGATTGATTAGTATTTACAAAAACACGTTTATATCTAATGACCCACAGTTAACCCAAGACTGTTTTGGTGTGTTTACCTGTTCCGTCCCCCTGATTTGTTGGGCCCTGCGTGTGTTGCGGATTTTCCGTGCGGTGTCTCCCTCCGCGGCTCGCGCTTCTTGCTCCGTCAATCACTCACACAAGCACAGGACAGCTTCACGCCGACGGTGACGTCAGCACAGCGCACAAACAGAGGAGGGACCGAGTCCACAACAAATCACCACGATTTATTTATTTATTTACATCTGAGGTCAGGGGGAAGATATCGAGTCTGTGAGCGAACAGGCTCGAGCCTCAAGGTCAAAGTAACTTATGAAGTCGGAATGGATTTTCACAAATAATCGATACTTTGTAAGATTAGTTACTGTACAGGTAAACTATGTTACCATGGCGTACCACTGAGGAGAATTAAGTCAATATATCGAGAACAAAAGTGAAACTGTTTAATGTGAATTGTGGGTAAAAAAGGAATGTTTGGTGGCCTGAGTATAAAATCAGCTTATATGATATGGAAGTAGCCTAACTCTATGACTCTTCTTCTTCTTTCTTCCTGCGATGCTATTTATAGTTCTCCCGCACTGTGGCCCATGTTATCTCCTGTACACTGTGTGGGGCATTATGAGGAAATCAGCAAACTGTGGTGAGATAACTAATCTGGTGGAATCCCTGAATCCTTTGGGGAAGATATTGAGTCTTTTCCTGTCAAGAAGTTCAAGCCCAGTGGTACAAGTCAAGTCATGTGACTCCCTAGAATGCTGAAATGATCAACACATGAATGAAATATTCATCAAAAATGAAATAACAACAGGAAAAACACAAAGATATGGTATGGTATGGTAAATTGTGTTTTAAATTGTATGGTAATATTTGGGTAGGAAGGAAGTTTGTTTACATTAATTATCTCAAATACTGAAAGACACATTTGGACCTGTTTGGCCTTAGTGAAAGTATGGACTGTAATGAAGGTCCTTGTTTTCGGTATTGATTTTTTGTGAGTGGTTCTCTTTGATGATACACAACTAAACTTTGTCCCTTCTGTCTGATTCAATCACCCACACCCACACAGACAGTATTTTGTGTGTAGATAAGATAATGAGAGGAGTAGGATAACAAAACACGCGGTAAAGGACAAATACCCTGAGTAGAGAGTAAACATGTAAATAAATGTACTTAGTGTCCGTAGTGTAAAATAATGTAAATTGTCAAGCCTCAATAGCACAGTGGTCCGTATCCCCGCCTGTCAAGTCTTGGCCTATTGTAACTGAATACCAGCCAGTGGATTTGCAGATTTTGCTTCATGTGTTAGAGTATTCGGAGGCCAAATGCAAATGACCGTCGTTGGGGCCGCCACCTGTGTGTCTTTCAGATTTAGATAGACTGCTGAGCCATCTATCTACATCTGAAAGACAAGGGACACTCCTTTGAGGACAACAATGTACAGGTTTTGGAAAGGGAGGACAGATGGTACTCAGCTCTGTGTTCAACCCAGCCGTGTAAAACGAAGCAACAACGCCTCCTGTGTCAAAAAATATACTCTATCCTTAGCAGACCATAAGAAATGCGTGGGAAACGGTTTTGGGCTTCATCATTATCATTATGCTTTAATTTCTCTTTATCGTTGCTTAAACGCTCTTACTTCTGCTCCAAGGACAGAGGAAGCTGCTAGAGACTCGAAATTTCACAGACCAGATATACACACAAAAACTTAAATAGAAGCAACAAACACCTACTGGGATTTTTTTCTGGGGACAAATGCTGTCAAAGTTTCAGATATGTTTCAAGTCTCCATTTTTACGGCTAAATCAGGACAAACTGAACAATCTTCTCTGTAAATGTTTATTATTTCAGGATGTATTATATGCAATACTGACTGACAGAAGGAGCTCAGTAGGACATGAAATATAGGGACATATAGGGAGCGAGAGAAATATTTTCCCCTTTGGACACACATTCCAATGTGAATATCAGCTTGTATTTGATATATTTGTTAATTGAAACCAGCTAACTGAAGGCCTGCAGAGACAGACTGGGTTAGTTTGCTCTTTGTGTGCCAAATCCAAACAATGGTCACAATGCTCAAACAGCCCTGACCTGTGCTACTCAACACTAATGTTAGTTTGAGTTGACACAGAGCTCACACAGAAGTAAGCAGTGTAAACAAACGCTCATTCTAAATATTCTTACCTATGCTGTTATGAACTGCCTATGTAGTGAGAGGTTGGCGCCCTCTTGTGTAATGTAAGAAAAATCTTTAGGACAATCCAAATTCAGTCCCTCGTACACATTTGAATTTATTGCAATTTAATTCTAAAAATATGTTTTTTTCTTAAATCTACCACACAAAGAGACCACACAGAGAGTCTATGCCAAACCTCACTGATCAACCAATCAATTATTTTAATTTTTCTCTGTAGAGATTCTCTCGGAGATTAACATTGTAACATATTTCTGACAAGAGCTGTCTAGTTTTTTGTCTATGTTTTTCATTTCTATGCAGTTGTGGAATTAACAACTGTCACTTATAGGTAGCTGGAAAACCAGGCAAAAGCTGTAGCACTGGGACCTGTTGAGGACTCGGTGGGAGGCCCCCGTTGTAAACAAAACACTTCATACACAATCTGGAAGTCTCTGCTCTCCACCTCATTCTCTAACATAATTTACACTGTCATTGTAACACAAAAATAGCACATGCACTTTAAAAAGCTCTGAAAATAGAGAACAACAGTTTAAAGTTCACCATCAGTCCATCAAAAAGAGAAAAATCAACAAAACACACAACTTACTGTTGTACAAATTCAGAATATCATGCAATTAAACACCATCTACAGCATATTGAAACAGGAATAGTACATGACGGCATGATACGATAATTTGTTTAATAACTTAGGTTATTACTGGCAATGTTCAGTACACAGAGAGTCTATTAAGAACAAGCATGCTGCAGGGTTTTCACTGGATGTGCGCATGGTTGCACAGGCCCTGTTTCCGCCCAACACATTCTGGTTCTCAGTCCGGTTTTGTTTAGTATTTAGCAACACAGCGGAGCCTTTTTCTACCAATTTGTTGCGACATTATTGCAGCGTTTTTGTTTTTCCCACCCTTGTTTCGACCATATTGCAAAAGTTCAGGCTACATTATCCTTATTATAAAAATGTAAACTTTGCTTTTAATGAGGTTTTGTTCATTTCTAAGATAGTTTTTGTTAGCTACAGATTTCTGGACTGCCCAACTTCTAGTTGGTCCCGGGGCGGAAGAGAACATTATGCACCACTGCAGGGGGAGGATAATGTTGCAATTATTATTGGAAACTGCAATCGAAAAGGTGACAAAATCATGAACACAAAACTCAAAATTCTCAACATAAATTGTGTTGTGACATACAACATACATATTTAGGCTGGGAGGAAAAAAAGCAGCTAGTTTTACAGGACAAACTCAATGGACAAACCTGAGGAGACCACGTGACCTGTGAATCTTTTTCAACGTGGCTGAAATATACATTGTTCCTTTATCTCTGCTCTTCCCATTAATTTATGTTGACTTACTTTATTGTTTGTCTTTGTGTTTAACTGCCTCCACCGAGTCACGTGGTCTGGTCAGATGTGTCGGTGGAGTTGCTTCCTGAGGTCATCACCATTAAAGTCCCACTATTTTTGGTGGAAATGCTCCAAACCGTTCAAAATTAGGCTCACGAACCAAAATGGAACCAGTACCGTTTGGTGGAAACGAGGTGACTCTGTGGGACACGTGATGTTGCGTATTCGGCCTTAGTCATGCACAAATAACCACGGATAACAATCATGCTCACCATAGAAAAGAATACAGTACAGGAATCAAAGAGAGATTACTGGTAAATATCCTGTACAGTTTAAAGAGCACATCGATATACAGCAGCCTGAATAATACTATAAGTTATTAACGATAACTTTATATTGGAGTAGGAGTAAAACGGTAAATCTCTGAGGGTCGTTACACACGGTCACTTCATGTGTCTCGGGCTGATCAGATAGCTGCTATTTCGTGAAAAGGCGAAGTGTAACACCGCTAACTAACACGCCAAAAGTGAGGGAATTCACAAAAACTATCTTTGTTGAAAACACGATTAATGGTTTCGCGAATGCAAAAGCCTCTCATTATTCTTTGAATTTACCCAAACTAATGCGTCTTCTACACATTCAGAGAACGAGCAAATCCTTAACGAAGCACCACCGGCGCCATTTTCAAATTGTGGCACAATGGGTGAACCAATCACAATCACAGCTTGGGAGAGGCCATCTAATGTCGGGAAATCTGGTCACCTCAGTGTTTCAGTGCTCCTACAATCCAATTCTCAACACATTCACGTTATCTGGCTAGCTAAAACTATCGCTAGCAAGCACTTGCACACGTCAGCCATTTCCGCTCGTCTGAAAATAAATAATGCAGTGTAGGTGCATTAAGAACTTCAGCGTTCAGCCTGCTTGATTTCTTTCTATTTGGAATTTAAGTTGCTACAGTTTGTCACCAAAATCTGCTTGCAGAATGGAAAAGCGTATCAGATTTCTGTCCAACTTGGTGAAGCACAAGCACATCACTGAACACACAACTTTCCGACCAGCAAAGATGCAAAGAGTGAGCGTGTGTAAATATCGTCTTTATGTTGGAGTATAAGTCAAAGCGAAAATCTGGGAATCTCATGCTGAAGGATCGGTGGCACAGAATAAAGAGGACGGCTAAGGACAGGAACTGTCTTGGTGTGTTGGGACTCTGAAGCCGATGAGGTTCATCCAGTTTCCTAAGTGGCTGGTTTGTTGAGGAAGGAGACGGGGGTGGGGCGGGGGTGTAATTATCCATAAATTACTTTCCTCTTTATCTCCAGCTCAGCCCCAAAGTGATCTTCCTGGAAAGAAAATAATGTAAAATAGTTTAAGAAGATGTCTTCAAGCAACTAGTTCTTGAAATTCACAGTTCGTGACGTCAAAAATTGAGCTGCGTCTCTTGAAGACGGAGGTAGAAATGTGCTGTTTTTGGGCAGCAGAAATCAAGACCAAGCTATGCATCTTCCAACAAGATCACACAAGCATAAGGAGAACGTATTGTTGTTTCTGAAATTCTGGTTCCTATGGGCCCCCCACACAGACAAAAACCAATCAGAGTTGAACTCTCCAAGAAGAGTTGACCCAAGGGCAACCGTCCCATTGGACAACGATAGGTACATGTATAATATATAAGATAACGCAGAGGCTGCAATAATAATGCATGAAGTTTAAACAGGGAGTGAGGCAGTGGTGCGTGCATAAAGACGATGATGCAGGATAACAAACCTCATCCCTGTAGTGGAGCAGCTGGAGCTCCGGAGCAGTGGAAGTGAACGTTCTGCCATCGGCTCTCTCTGCGGTGCCATACCCTGGTCTCTTCTGATTGGCTGGAACGGGGTAGGCCCTGCCCATCCACAAACTGTGTCAGACGGATGTAGGCGATGCAGGCCGCATCGTCGCCAATAATGTGCACATGGGGGTTGAGGATGGTGGTGTGGATGGGTTTGCTGTTCTTTGACAGGACTGATGTAAAAGAGGTTCACGTTTAGAATTAAGGATTTTAATCAATTGGAGAGTAAAAATGATCAAAAACGGTGTTCAACTCGTTCTTACGATTGTCAAAGTAAAAGCGGTGGAAGTCCATTCCCTCCACCAGGTTCCCCAGACCCTCAGGCTCAAACGATGTCAAACCAGGATCACAGATATTCCTGGCAAAATGTACGCCAAGGTCAACAAAAATAATTTTCCATTTTATAATAGCAAAAGCATCCTTTACAGCTATTGTGTCATTAAAAACTTAACTTGTTTTGTAGGTGAACATCTATTCTACCACAATGTTGTAAGGATAAGTGCACAACGTTTTTTACTTTCAGACACATTCACCGCCAGTGCTCAACAACCGCAATGTTCCCAATAATCATATACAGATGAAAAGAGAAGTTAAAAATATCTGCCACACTTGCATCACATGGAGATAACCCAACATCACTCTTCTATCAGATACACAGATTATCCACCCCCCCTCACACACACAGACACACGCACACACCAAAGCAAAACATGCATCAAGCATTTTCCTAAATTGTGTCATAGGAGGAAACTAAAGCAAGGAATGTAATTAAATTTTAATCTTCAAATGCATCAGTGAAAAACAACACCTGGGACCTGAGCCGACCCCCACCAGTTTATTTTTTGGATGGATAAAGATGTAAAAAAAATATGATGATAAAATATCAGCTGACAGAAGTGCAGACATTTTAAAGGTTCAGGCAAAGATCAAGCACAACGGTAAACTTCAGCAGGATTAAAATGATTATAGATACGAACAAAAATATGACTGTGATGAAATAGTAAAAATAAATGAAGAGTTAATCAAGCGTCTTTCTCAGAATTCTCTGCAATTTCGCTGAAACTGTACATTTCCTTAGGTTTTTTCCTTAGTTAACATAATTTATGAAATGAATGAATTCATTCATTTTTATTGACAGAAGAAATGTGATATTATTTCTAAAATATATTTGCATTTCAAATTAATGGGTGAATATTCATTTATTCAACTTAGTTGTGTTTTATCTATATTAAAAAAAAACAACAACAAAGCAATAAAAAGAAGTTTTTGTTTTTTTTTAAATCCAAAAATAGATTCCACAAAATGAGTAAATGTTTTTGCAGATGAAATCTTGAATAACACGACAGGAACACTAAAGTACTCACGCATACGCTTCAAAGTCTCCGTTGTTGACCGCTTCGATCAGCTGCTCAGTGATCTTGATGATCTCCTGTTTGCGAGCTGCAGAAAAGAGCCGACATGAGAAGATGAACAAAGACACATACACACACACACACACACACACAAAGGCTAAATACAGCCAGATTGCATAACAATGTCACACATATACACACAGAAATGCACATTTGGTTGTCACTCACCTAGGGGCTGGTTTGTCATGGTAAAATGTTTCCATGCAGGAAATTGTGCGTTGCTGCCTCCCTCACTAAACACAAACTATGTCCTCATAATCCGGTATGTCCTCTTTTAACAGGGATCCATTCTTCTTGCTCATTGTGACTCTTCACCTCTGTGTATCATCCCTCCCTTTTCATTGCATGTCAGTCAGGTTGAGCTCATCATGCTATTCTGGTCCGAGCTTTTACACAGTCCAACAGAGTTTTATTGAGAGCAACAATCTGTTACACTCACAGCACAGCACAGCACAGCACGGGGTGTGGGGGTAGGGGGGCTTAGTGCTTCCTCTGTGTGTTTGTGTGAGTGTGTCTTTCTATTTGTGTCACCATCGCCCTGTCAAAAACTACTTACAGGATTTCACTGAAATTTTAGACTATTGGTATAATAATAATAATAGTAATCATAATAATATAATTGTATGTGTGTTTCGACTACAAATTGTTTTGCAAACATAATAAATCAAAAAAATCTAAAAAAAAAAAAGATATTTTGAAAATCATGTAAAAAAAAACACAGTCCTCGTGAAACATTTAAGATGTCCAAATGAAAATTTAAAACACAAATGTTATTTCATGTTATTTAGTTGTTGTAATTGGCTGCCTTCTTGTTGTAGTTGTGGTGGACTCAGCATCAACTACAGTACAAGATGAGCAATCCTACATGATTTGACATTTGGCCCATAAGTGGGGCTACAGCGACACCATTCTGCCTAGATAAGTGTAACAAAAGTGTGAACAATTTGTTCAGAGCACAAATTCTACTTTTCTTTGGCCAATCAACATGATTGTCTGTCTTTACAGGCCTGGAGCCAGAAAAGGATTGGAAACTTCAATATTCTATAATCAAAATGAAATTAAAAAACTGCAGTCCTGCTGGAAAGATTCTCAATGTGATTACTTTATTGTGTGTGTCTATTCACGCGGAAAGGCTCTGCGTTTCGTTTGCTTCCTCATTTCAACTCTATTCATCTCTGCTCTGCCTGCACTTTGTCACAATGCAAGAAAATAAGGCTCCATATCAGTGATCATTAAGTGTGTGTGTGTGTTTGTGTGTGCATCCTACCTTTCACATCTTCATCCTCAATAGTGGTGTTGCTGCTGTCAGATGATCCCTGGAAACATTGTTCAAGAGTTACTAAACACACACTTTAACTTACACATTGAGACACACACACAAAACGCACACATTTCTGCTACTAATTCTTCAACACGGCTTGGTTAAATGTGTTTTATTTTGTATACAGATGACACACAGCTGTACCCTTTAAAGTGATAATCATTCATTTTTCTTGTTTTAGAATCTGACTGCAATTTTCTGTGGCAATGTTGTTCTGACAGTAATGTCACTGATTTTTCATCACATCAGTGGAGAGTCCCTGGAAGATTGAGTCCCCTCGCATGAACACGCATCTCACAATTCCTCATGAGTTTGCACAATCTTTGCACGCACAGCTAAAACCACACCAAAGATTAAGGATGTGTACTTCTAACATTATCAAAGTGATATGTTTGGTAATGTCAACGAGTGACATCACCTCATCGCGACAGTTGCATTTCACACGGACTAATGGGAATGGTTGTCTGACAACCTCCTGTATTACCACCTACAACCACTGGGTGTCATTTGAGAGAGAAAAACGCAACATTAAGGATTATCACTTTAAACTAATCCAGCTGGCACAGCAGCACAGCGGCACACCCCAACATGGACAGATCTGTAGAGTTAATGGATACAGTTAACCCTTTGAGATCCCACACCACAGAGAGAGTGACAGCAGGATATCACACACAGCTTGTAGATTTACAACACTCTTGGTTTTCTTGTTGAAAGGCCCAGTATAATAAAGTTCCAAGTGAGGATTACCAACAAGAATGTGTTGTAAAACACAAACAGTCTCGTTGCTGGCTCATAGTGTGGCCTATTGCTAATGGACATATCCAGAAAATTCAACAAAATTGTGTCAAGGATGGACACTGATGGACACTACAGCTATGACTTTTTTCTTGGTTACCCCACCTGGATGCAAAATGG
>OMNV01029243.1:0-14848 GCA_900303265.1 Brotula barbata | reverse complement strand
TTTTTTCTAAATATATTATATTTATATCTTTTATTATATAAGATTATTTACATAATTTTTTAGTGTCCAAATAGTGGAAATTTATACTGACTTCATCTGAAAATTTACTGATATATAGTGAGTGATGCTAAACTCAGTCTAATTATAGATTTATTAACGGAGAATGGCCGAGCTCAAAGGGTTAATCTTGTGCCCAAATCACTGAGCTGCTCTTCATTTATCGGACCATAGGGGGTGGCATAACAACACACGACTCATCATGCATTAACGCAAAGTCATAAACACACACACCCTGCAAAAAACGAACACACCTGAACCCACGACTATACAGGAACAAGTGAAGGAGAGAACGAAAGAGAGAAGAAATGAAGGTTGGGGAGGTGGTGTGATGGACGGGTGGGGGTGGTGTGGGGAGCAGGGTGTACCTTGATCCCATCTATTGGGTTATAGATAACAGTAGTCTGAGGCTCCTTGAGGAAGAATGGAAAGAAAGAAGGAAAGAAGGAAGGAAGGGAGGAAAGAAAAAAAGAAAGAATGAAAGACGGAAAGAAAGAAAGAGAAAAAGAAAGTTTAAGATGAGTTTTCAGATGAAAAAATGAGGAGAGATGGATGAAAGAGAAAGATAAGTGAAGAAAAAAGATCGGTACCAGGAGGAAAGAGAGAGAAATTGTGGTATAAGTTAATTTTGAGGAGCGGAAACAGTGATTGATAGAATAATTATCAGAGAGAATTAATGATAGATGATCATCACTGCTAATCATTGAGCGATAATAAAACAATACCCACTTATACCAACTAAACATCAACTCAGTGGTATATAATTTACATATGTTCTCATGTATTACACATAAAACATACATATAAATATATACATGTCACTAAAATATAAACACAGAAAACATTTTGAAATCTCTTGAAATAAGGAAACTGAATATATGTACAACATAAACAACCAAATCACTATAATACAGTCCATCTTCTTTCTCACTCTCTGCATATCTGTCTCTCTCTCTCACTCTCTCTCTCTGTCTTTGTGTCTTGCTAATCAACATCGCTCTGTGCATCTCTCAGTCTCTATCAACATTCTGTCTATCTGTCCATCTGTCTTACTCTCGAACACTTGTGTCAGACACCTTGTTCTAACTTTGTCTCACCCACATGTGTACGTGTAGGTACAGACGAACAAAAACACATCTCTGAACATGCTCAGAGAATATTATATACAATGCAGAATCTCCAGATTTATGCTTTAACTGGATGTATCCCCCGCACTCTCTCTCTCTCTCAGACAGACAGACAGACGGACTGTATGTATACCAGGGCAGCAGATGCCACGTTGCCTTTCGGGCTCGTCACCGTGCTGTTTCTTGTGCTGTTTGTTTGCGGCTGTGTGGGAGACACATAGTGCTAAATTAGTGAGGGTGCCCCCTGCAGGCAGTGAGGTGGTGGTTATGGTGCAAAAGCACTCGTCAAACAAATAAAAATAAATGATTGGAGTGCCACAATCATGACAAGTAGAGTACAATTCAATAAACATGAATAAAACATTAAAATGGAGGTTTTGAGAATATCATTGTAATATTTCAAGGGAAAAATCTAAATCTTCTGTATTTTCTGAAGATTCTCATAGGTCTAATATTTGTAATATATAGACTTTTAATATTATGACTTTATTTTGTTTTGAGATGAGTGTGTGCTTGAGTGCGTGTGATTGTGAAATGGCCCCAGGCTTGTGTGCATTCATGTGATGACAGACTACTGCAAAGGGAAAGATTTGATTATGTAAGGAGAGAGATTAATCATCTGGTGGGAAATAATCTGAGATTAGCATGAAAAGGGAGAGAAAGAAGTAGGAGAGAGAGGGAGACAGAGGGAGAGGGGGTAGCATGTTGATATACAAAGCTTCACCGCCACTACGCTGCCAGTGTGAAACAAGCATCACAATACAGCACAACAACAGATTTTGCTAAATTCCTGCATGATGCACTTTACGGCAGTTACCATCGCATTATCATGGCAAAAATGTAAAAATGTTGCAATATGACTTTTAATGAATAGAACAGAGATGAATTAATGAGAGTACTTGGATTTTTTAATTAGTATTAATTAATCATAAAATGATTTCTCTTTTATCCACTCATCCCTGAATACAAACACACAGTAAAAATCAGCCACCATCTCCACACATTCACAAAAAGTGATAGAGGCCAACAGATTTCATATGCTTCCAGCGACAGATAAATGAGAAGAATTATTCGTAGATGAACTCTACAGCTTATTCGAGACAGAGACAGACGTTTGTCTAAAAGCAAAGGACATCAGGAAGAGTAGACAAGAATATAACGAGGAAAAACAGGGAAATGAGGAAGAGAGAGAAGAAAAATGGGAGAGGGACTGACTGAGGTTGGAGGGTGATCTGGGAAGAAAGATGAGAACAGACAAAGAAATCCAACGAATAGGAAGTAAATTGTGAAGATGAGGAAGGTGAGAGAAGGAGAAGGTTGGTCTTACTTTGACATCAGCCTTCTTGTTGAGGAGACTCTTGGCTTCTGCAGACAGGCAGAATGAAACGCCGTCAGATGGAAGTGTACACATCATACCACACTAATGTACGCATTAAAGCCACTTTGGTCCGGGTCTGATATCTCAACAATAATCATCGTTAACATTAAGGTAATGCATACAGGAGTAACGAGATGGTCTCTCCCCATTACCAGGAAACACTAAGTCCGCCGCCCCCCACCATCCAGTGACAGAACATTAAAAAAAAAATGTATAAACACACATGAGCATTAAAAAGGTCCACCTCCTAACCTCCAAGCCACCGCTCAAAACCTCAGATAACCAGAGAGCATCACAGACTTGAAAAAGTCTAACCGCATAATCCAAAAACACACAAACACACCGAGGGATTAGCATGATAAAAGCACAAGGACAGTGGATCTTGTTAATCTGAAGAGTGGGCTGGATTAATTCAAACCACTGCAGTTCATTCACGGTCTGAAATTGTAAACTATCTGTAATCTCAACCAGATTTGTGAAAATGAAAGAGCCCTCTAATGATGAAATCAGGTTGTCCTATCATTTTTACCGTTACACCATGTCCACTTCCAAAGCTTTCAGCTGCGCCCCGAGGACTTTATGTTTCCTGTCTGTCTGAGTATCGGCAGGATCTCAAACAGAAGCCTCTTTTGGGAGGATTAACCTGCTCACAAAACCCCCATGAGGTTCTCAACCTGAGCAGTGTCTGATTTATCGCGAACCGTAAACCACACAATCAATAATTATAGCAACAGTGAGCCTGGGAATGACTGTGTGCTCTCCTAGATGCGAGAAAAAGCTGCACAATTACACCTGCACACACATCCCTATGTCCCTGCAGGATATGTGACTGGATTGTGCAATGCAGACAAATTAGAAACGAGGAAATCAGGCAGCAAAAATCTGCTCAAAGATGAGAGGTGAGGCTGCTTACCTTGGCCAAAATTCCAGAAGCATTTGGGGGAAAAGATTTAAGAAGAGACATTAATGCAAGCCAAGAGAAAATTAGAACGTGTGTGAAGTTGTGATTTTCATTCATTTGTGAGAAGTTCAGTGAAAGCAGAAAGCATGAGTTTACCTTGTTCTACTATGCCTGCAGTGGTTCCAGCCACAGAGCTCACAGAGGCGGGGGCTGTAGTCTGTCGACCCACTGAAATACACACACACACACACCACACTCATTGACATTTTGACCGATATATTGGATGACTTTCTGCTTCAAAACAGTTTACTGTGCGCTTCTTTACTGTGATTGATCTGTGTGTTCTTCATGTTTGAGTATGTAACTAAAGCTCAGATTTAAGAATGGACAAATGTATCAAAGTGTACACATTACATCACAAAACCAAGCTAATGATACTCTAACACCATCACCCATCAGCCTGCTGATACTTTTTGTGTGAGTGGACAGATGGCGTGTCATCCTGTCCTCTCTAAGATCTTCACACTCACCAGAGAAGTTTCTGGAGACCAGCATGGTTGTTAAAATGGCTCCCTGAGGAGACACACACACACACACATACACACATATTAAATTTTACACTGTTTTAAAATGGTCTCCTTCTGCTTTTCATTACAACCCTAAAGTAACATGAGGAAGATGCAGCGTTTCTACAGTGATTAAGATCCTTCAGTGCAGTGTGTTTCCCAGGGGGCGATGAACAGCCTTTTTTTTTTTTTTAGAAAAGTCAGAAAAATGTCTTTCATTATGGAATCTATTGCAGTGTGCTCATCTAATATCATGCTGGCAAATGGCGCAGATATCTGTCCAGTGATTTAACAGCTTTCGGCAGCTGTCAAAATACATTGCCGGCTTCTCTGAAAATAGCCAGCCTATCTTTCATCCGTGTGACGTTCCACCTTGCTCGTCATCTTC
Organism: Brotula barbata; assembly: GCA_900303265.1. Classification (NCBI taxonomy): domain Eukaryota; kingdom Metazoa; phylum Chordata; class Actinopteri; order Ophidiiformes; family Ophidiidae; genus Brotula; species Brotula barbata. The sequence continues at coordinate 10,431 of OMNV01029243.1, read as the reverse complement.
GCCATGCCTCGACAGTTTTCTGTACAGCTCAAAACTTAAAGTCTTTCACAAAAATGTGCTCAAATAACACAGAAAAGTAAATACTTCCTCTGATGAATCTGGGTAAGAGGGGCACAGGAAAGCCACAGGCAATGAGAAGACTGATGAGATAGCGTTAATCAACATGATTCAGTTTGAGACAACTGTAAGTTCATTTGCTGCATGTACCAATCCTTGTTCCATCGAGTGCAGAGAAGAAAAAACAGCCCAGCTGTCATGACACAGGTAAACACAGACAGACAGGAACGGGATGCTGCCTGGCTTGAGGATCTGCCACACACCCAGCTTGCTTTATGCTTTATTCCAATCCTTATGATACGTTTCCAAATGACTTTGTCAGTATACATCTTTAAAAATCCTATAATTCTAAGAAATTATCCTGTTGAAGGAAGTGATAGCATACTGTATTCCATGTTGTTCTTCTTTATTTCTTGACCACACTATAGTGATTACGTGTTTCACTGTGACATTGTTTTGCTCAATGAATTAATCAATCAATCAATTAATTATTGCTACCTTGAGTTTTCTTCTGGCATTAAACTTTTTCAGGCACTCGACGGTCTCCTGTCTGTGCATCATGGAGGCCACAGTGGATCGTTGCTGTAAATCAGAAAAATGAATAAGAAAAAACTCAAGTAGCAAAGCTAAAAAACAGTTGGATAATAGATGCAAATTTCATTAATCACAGCATTTACAATTTTTACCGATTGTGCAAAGATGGAGGATTATGCAAAGCAATGCAGTGGGTGGCTCAGGCCTGCTGCACAATGTCAGTTTGTGTGGAGTAATACAGCCTGTAGTTCCAAGAAAAAACAGTGAACTCAAGCGAGGAAGAGTGGGATGCAGGGGTGGTTCTTATTTATCAGAGTTACGGCCTGAGGGAAGAAACTGTGGCGATGCCAAGTAGTCTTAGTCTTTAGGGCCCTCGCTCTCTGTCTGCGTAGAAAGGCAAGCGTTGGAAGAGCGAGTGAGGATGTGTGGGGTCAGACATGAGTCTCCATTAACAGATGGAGCTGGAGAGACTGAGATGACTGAGTTTTAGCTGCTAAAGAGGTCAGCATTGCCAAAATGAATGTCATGACAAAATGTCTCTATTTATTTCAATATCTGCCCAATTTTTTTATCCAAATCATTCTTTGATAAACTAGACAGTCCTCTGTCTAATTTCCTGAGTAAGAAGAAAACCCTGTGCTTGAGAGAACTAAACCTGATGGCTGAATGTCACCCTGAACAACTTCCTGTACTATTCCTGGGCAGCCAACATCAGAATGTTGCTGGTTTGGTGGAAGGGATATGATGGTAACAAGCCACCACAGTGGGTAAAGCTACAGGGCGCGTCACTCTTATCACTGCTGTCCACCAAAGCTAACCACCTGAAGCACAAACGTCAAAATCTACAAAGAACCCAGTAATAAGTCATTTCCTTAAGCTCTGGGCACACTTTTTATACTTTTTATGGGATCACCAACACCCTCATCCAAGCCTCTATCAGTGGAAACCACATGTTTTCACCACCGCAAGAAGGAGAAGAAGAAGAAAGGTACTTTATTGATCGCCGTAGCTAAATTAACTCTCTGCATTTAACTGTCCTAACTTTGGGGAGCAGTGGGCAGCACTCACATGCATCAGTGCCCAGGGACCAACTCCAGATCTACTGCCTAGTGCCTTGATCAAGGGCAATGGCAGGAGTATTTAGCCCAAGACACATATTTTTGTGGGAGGAGGAAACTGGAGCAGACACCTGGGGAACATACCGAGGTCGGCCCTGGGACTCGAACACACAATCTTTTTGCGGTGACCACTAAACCATCGTGCCCCCACAAATAGTTCATTGGGTATTTCCCTAACTTGAATAACTGATTAAAAACTATAAAATTCCCTATGGGGCAGTTCCCCATACAACAACCAGACCCTTTGACTGATTCACTCATCTACATCAACTCCACTAATAAAGGAGTAACAGGAGTATTCTCAGCTCTCTACACACAACAAGGAAATTCTGAATAGGCTTGAAAGTAATGGGAGGATGATGAAGGGATTGTGATGTCTGCCAGGATACAGATGAGGGTGTTGCAGAAAATGCATTCATCATCCATATACATGAGATATTATTATTCAATTTAAAATACATCAATTACACTGGACTAAGTCTTGTCTGTTGCAAATGAATGGTTTTCTTTTCTCTCTCAGCTGAATGAGGATTCAAACGTAAATATAGGTGGTTGGAAGGTACAAGTCTCAGGTTCAGTCAACACTACGCCATCGCTCACAATCTAAGGCTGCTGTTTAACTGACTTTGTTTGTATACAAAGGAGGGTAGCAGAAGGGAAAGATTTTAGATTTAGCTATGTTTGTGTATCTTCTTGTTCATGAAATTATGAAGGGACGGTTTACAAACAAATGTGAGCATTTTCATGATCCTGTATTAGACTGGGAGCCAACTGAGCTGGATGAGGAGAGGTGTGATGTGGTCATTGGACTTGGTGCAGGTGACAATTGATGCGGCACAGTTGTGGATGATTTTATCAGAGATGCGGCGCAGTAGTCAGTTTGGGATGTAACCAAGATGAGAACAAGAAATTCAGTGCTGTGCTTAGAGTGTGACTGACGTAATCAGGCAATGTTCCCGATGTGTAAAAAAACAATTTAGGCAAGGATTTTGATATGTGTCTCGGAGGAGAATGTGCTGTCCAGGATGACACTGAAGCTAATCACTTGTGGGCTTACAGAGGGTTAAGGGGTGTTGATACTTTTTCACGGCTCTGTATATGTATGTGTACGTGTATGTGTCAATATGTATGTACTTACGCAGACCCATGGGTGTTTCAGAGCCTCCTGAGCTGTGATTCTCTTGACTGGGTTTATTGTCAGCATCTGGTTGATCAGATTTTTAGCCTCCGGAGTCACAGTGTCCCACTCTGGAGAGGGAAACTAGAACACACACAGTCACGCACACACACACACATTCAGTGCCAGAGTGACTGCGTAAAATGCGTACTGTTTCATGTAAAATTGGATTAAGTGAAGTGGTGGTCAGGCTCACGTCGTAAGCTCCGGCTTTGATCTGCTGGTAGAGTTTGTGTTGGTCCTCATCCCAGAATGGTGGGTATCCAACCAGAAGAATATAAAGGATCACACCTACACACACGTGTACACAAACATACAACCTTAATGGGAGTGACAGATGTTGTGTTTTGTGTGGCGTGAAGAGGAGATTTTTTAAATTGAAAGTTATAGAGGGAAAAAGGGAAGTGGTCATGGCTCCATGAGAAACACAGACACATTTGAGGATATAATGACTATAAATTCCCTGGATGGTTTATTGGATGTTTACTAGGTGGAACGTTGCTCCATGTTTACTCCTGATCTTAAAACCACAGGGAGAGGAACGACAAACAATCACGCTCACAGTGACAATTTGCATTTGAACATTTGTTGATTATTAAAAATATTTGCCTATGTTTTGCATAAACTTACAAGCACAAAGACAAAGATCTTACCACATGCCCAGATGTCAACGGGTTTGCCGTACGCCTCCTTTCTTAACACCTCAGGGGACAAATATCCAGGGGTCCCAGCAAATCCTGCAGCGGGAGAAAGAAACCAATGTGGACCCTGACGCTAACACTGGTTTCTAAATGTGATTTTACAAACTTAAAGGGGACAATCAGTAAAAACAGAGTTCTGTCGTAGCTTCTTGCTAGCGATTGTTAGCAGCAATGTGCGTCAGATACATTAGGCTATGGTTAATAATTTGTACACAGCCACATGCTCATACACACAACAAGCTAGCATGCTAATCTACGAATACCATCAATGTATTGAAAACAGCAAATTGACCATTGGTACAACAATGGTTGATAAACCTTTAACGTAGGAACAAGTTAGCAAAATGTATGAGTCTAAAAAGTGAGGACAACTTAGTATAAGAAATGTCTGAAATGTGACATTGTGCATTGAAAGTCAGACTAAAATGAGAACTCTTTCATTTTGTTAGTTAAAATTGTGTGAATTAGAGCAGAGCGTCTCCACAGTCTCCTTACACTCTGGCGGCTCAAACCGCCTCTCCACCTCTCCTTTCTTCCTCTCTGGCTTTGATCTATCTGGCAGCTTGAGTTTAAGATTTTCTGGTATGTACTTTGTTGACTTGACTGGTTTGAATCAGCGATTAAATTTGTACAATGTTACAATAAATATCGCTATTGAAAATGTTTAGCTGGTGCTCACCACCAGACATTGTAGGGTACTGAGCCTTGTGCAATGTATTTCTGCACAGAAACTTTGTGTGTGTGTGTGTGTTGTAAACGTGTCTGCCGATCATACCAAACCAGGCCTGTTGGTCTCCCTGAACCTCGATGGCCAGGCCAAAGTCGGCCAGCTTCACTGCTGCGTTCTTACACTTGCTGGCCAGCAGCAGGTTCTCCGGCTGCAGGAAAACAGAACAAACACCAAACACTATCAAACATCACATGCACCCAATACTCTCAAGATTAGTCCTTTGTTGTGCCTTGGCCCAAGAACGACTGCTACCGCCACTCCAAACAGACACATGGAGGATCAGAGCCATCACCAGATTGGGCCCTAGGCCCCAAGAAATGAGCGGATTAGAGGAAAAGGAGAGAGAAACGTCAGCCCATGGCAGCTTTGGCCTCAATGAAACCATTCTAGGTTAGGATTATGTTTATGAATTAATTGTTTGTGTGATATTATATTGTTTGTTAAAGAATTGTTTTTGTTCAGTAGAGATAAATTAATTTAAGCTTTGTCTTAAGAAGAAACATCAAAATGTCCAAGGATGAGATGGATTTCTTCGACATGGTGGAACCTCCTTTGAAGCAGTGCTCTCTGCTCTGGACAGGTTTGTGGCAATTCTGACAATGTAAGTGCTGTCACAAAGTCATAACAGTTTCCTACGCGACATATCAGACACAGAAACAGCAGGATGTTCTAAGGAGAATCCTCATTTTACAAAACCTAAGCAGTGATCAATCAGTTATTGATTTTGTATCAACAACCATACAACTGTATTATTTCTGTTTATTGCTGGTTTCTTGGTAATTGATTATCTTTATCTTTTACATTTTGCACTGCCGCTCTGATCAATTTTGCAAAACAATCAAAGATGAGTGACCAATCACACATCTGTTCAGTTAGTCTCTCTCTCTCTCTCTCTCTCTCTCTCTCTCTCTCTCTGTGTCTACATGCATGATAAAGGTTCTGCTTTGATTGTAATAGTGTTAGAATATGCATGAGTTTGAACTGTGTGCTGTGTGTGCGCTGTGTCAGTCCATTTTCTCCTTCGCTGTGAATCCACACAAAGTGAAGATTTCTATTCCTCCCTATGAGGCAATGAATAAAAAAAGAAGGTAGGAGAGCAGAGATGAAGAGATAAGTGATAGGCAAAAGAAGACATAAATTGGTGTGATCATACCTCATCACTGTGTTTTATACAGAAGAGCATCAAGGAATGACAATTGATGCAATAGAAATAAATCAGTAAGACGTAAAAGATGCTACATATGCTTTTATATACATGTTACATGTTATGTGCAGAGAAATGCAGGGAATTTTGCAAAATTGCAAACCCCTGCAAATTTTGCATGATTTAGTATGAATTATTGTGATCACAAGATCGCAATTTCCAGGAGGGATTGTAAAAGCTCACAGGTTGTTCATGTCTCACCTGCGGATCACCATTGAGCTCTCATTTATGTATGAGTATAAATAACAAACTAGCATGCATCCCTGCTGTCTAGGCTTGTATGTTTGTGTCCCAGTGGCTCCAATGATTAATGATCACAACAATGCACTGCGAATGAACCCGTTCATTAGGAGCACACAACCCCTCCTCCTGTTAGATGTGCTTAATGTGGCACCGTGGTGGGCAGCCGTGGCACTCCAGTCCTGCTTATTTTTCTTTACTATCTTTTTGTACTTGCATGCAAGACATCAGCCTGCATGGAAGCAAAGGGGTTCAGTGTGTTGCCCAGGGACCCTTGAGCATGCCAGGAGGAGCAGGGGATCAAACCTTCAATGATCGCCCTTCTCCTCTATCCACGCCCTTCATTTTATCAATTTATTGTGCTTTTACACTATAGTGATCCAATTATATTTGAATAAACCACATAGACTCTATATCATAGAGGGACACAAAATACATCTTAGGTCTAAAGTTATTACATGCACAAAATTATAAATTAATCCACAGAGCAGTCGTCAATAAAATAATAAATACACGCAAATCATGCACATCAATCGTGCATAACTACATACAAATTTTCACACCAGGCTGACAGACATGCACACACATGCAGTTAGATTACACGTACCAGCCTCAAATTCTCTCTCTCTCTCTCTCGCTCCCTCACACACGCACACACACACATATTCTGCCCAGCAGGTGACTGACCTTAAGGTCTCTGTGGACCACCCCCATCTGATGGCAGTGCAGCACGGCCTCCAGGATCTGCTGAATGCAATGACTGCATGCAAACAGCAGGGGAGCACGTTAGTCTGAACACACGCGCGCACGCACACACACGCGCAATGGCCGTTTCCCAATGTGCTGACTTGCTAACATGTCAGCAGACTCATGGAAGATATACAAACACACGCACACACTGTATGTGCAAATGGGATGTAAAACTGAAAGAGAATAAGCACAAGACCTGTAATAACTATCTCATGATTTCAAAAATTAAATGAATAAAAATGCAAAAAATCTATACATAAAGTGAGAGCGGTCTCTTGAATCTTAAGCAACATTGAAATTGGCTGACAGTAATCCAAATGAATGGAAAATGTTTTATTTATCTAAAATAAAGTTAACTTTAAAATCCCGACAATGCATTTGGAGACTTTTTTTCAGACTGTCATACTGAGCGTGGTGTCCTGCAGACTCGCTGTGGGAGCTGTATCAAGAGGGGACTCTGGAACTTCTCGCTGACTCAAACTCCCTCACTTCCACAATTGGACTCAGACCTGTCATGGAGACACCTGTCTTGCGCACTCACCCTACAAACCTTAGTCAGCAAGTTAGGATATTGGGAAACAGACACAGTCAAGACACATGCAAAGGCTCTCAGGAACACACTCACACAGTAATGCAGTGGAAGAAGTACTTCAATGCTTTACTGAAGTAAAAATACTAGTACCACAAAGGACAAATTATTGTACGTCCATTTTCAGATAGGACAAATTAATTAAGAAAGAAAGAAAGAAATAGTGAAATAAGGTGGCACAGAAGGAAGGTAACAAAGAGGGAGGGGAAGGAGGGGAAAAGAAGAAAAGACAGAAGGAAAGCTGGAAGCACAAAGGAAAAAAGAAATGGGGAAATAGATAAGAGAAGAAGAAGAAGAAAAGAAGGAACTCTCACTCTCTGCCTCACAGCATGGTCTGTTTATAAATACGCCCTAAAAGTGATGTTTCTCCTTCCGACTACAGAAATTTCAGAAAAGGAGAGGTCGTGGCCATGCAACATTTTTAGTAACACAAAACGCATCCTCTCCTCTTCTGTACAAGATTCCTAAAAGCAAAAACTGAGAGACGACAGCAGGCACAGGCAACAAACGAGCACATTAGGACAAACGTTGGTGCAGTGGGTGCAGGGCAATGCAACACGACGACACACACACACACAGACACGCTCACACGCCCACACACATCCACACACATACACACACACACCTTGAGGTCTCTGTGCACTATGTCATGTTGGTGGCTGAAACACACACTTTCTAGGATCTGATGGATACAGTGACTGTGGAGACAAAACAGCAGGGGGCAGCAGAGGAGCAGGGACAGGACAATGACAGGGAGGAAGGAGACAAGGATACAAGTGTAAGGAAACAAGGATACAAGTGTAAAACCACACCATAGGGCAAAACAAAACAAAAACAAAAATCACTGGATGGATGTAAAATAGAGCAATAACTTTGCTCTCACTATCACCAATACTCAAGATGTTTAAAGGGGTAGTCCAAAATTTTACACATGTAAAGAGAGATGGGGTGACTGACTGAGTGGGAGAGAGAGTCAAAAAGTGTCCACTATTCCCTATTCTTTCCTTTCTAAGCTCCTTCCTTCCCTCCCTTCCCACTGATGCCAATTGACCAATCACATTGTCGTTGTTGAATACGGAAAATAAGTAATATGTGCAGAAAAGTTCCCTATACCTCCACATGTATGATGAATCCTGTTCCGATTGGAATGGATACAGAGTATTGGTTTGGATTATTGTCCATGGAAGAAACAGCAAATAGTCAAATCTGTAAAAGCATAGTTTGGAATTTTACACATAAACTTGAATTCATCTTATCTACAATATCTACAGTATATACGGACCTGCTTTTCGATCCGTTTGTTGGTGGGTCAAAAATATGGCTATGAACAGTCTGTGATCATGTTTACAATTTGATTGACAGGGAGAGCCTAAACAAAGAAGTGTCTGTAGAGTAAAGTTCATCAAAACAAAGTAGATCCTCAACTGCAGAGGAACATTTTTCAACCTGTGTTCGTTGTTGTGCATTCTTCAAAATATTTTTTTTGTTTTGGCTCATCCCACAAATGATATTATGTAATGGAATGTATGCTTCCATTAATTAGGAATTAATGTTCTTTGTGAAATTATTTACTTCTTTGGTAATTGGATTGTGAGCAGGATCAGGGACTGTAAATAGGTAATTATCATAGAATAAGCTGTGAATATACCCCGGTGATTTGGACATCTTGTATCACCCATTACATATGGAACTGCCTGCTGCCTTCTCACATAAGCTGGCAGCTTGTGCAATGTCCCTCATAACCTAAAATAGCTGAAAATTTTTTGCTGTGATATAAATGTAAGGGAATGTTTAACTTTTGTTGTGTTGTGCAGAACTTCTATGTTTGTGCTGTAGAATAAAATAACAACACTGATCTCTACGGGTCCATTTATAGGTCTCCAGACCAGGGGGGTGGTCTTTGCATGTGGCTTAATAAAGCCAGGATGAGATGACACATACCACATCCACTAATGGGATTAAAACCATGCTGCTTGATTTGTTGTCCCACATGTGAACTTGATTAGTTCGGCTGGATTAAATTATCCAAGATAATTGCGCTTACAAAAAAAGTTTCACTTTGCGTATAATGAAGGTGAAGCTCATGTTGTAGCATTTTTCATAAATGGCAGAGTTTTGATGCCATTTATAGCTCAAAAGCTGATGGGAGCAGAAAAATCCACTTTTACTCTTCTGTCCTCATTTTTCATCTTTTCTTGAGGCTTTCATGTTGCTGTCCTCCCCTCTCTGTCTCTCTCTCTCCAACTTTCTTCCTCTCTTTGTCTCGCTCTCTGTTTTTCTATCCTTCTTGCTGGCTCTCTTTTTCTCACTCTGTCACTCACACCCCTCTCTCCCTGTTTCTCTCTCCTCCCCCTCACCCACTCTCTGCTCTTCTCTCTCTCATCCCCCCCCTCACTGTCCCTCTACCTATCTCCTTCTGCCCACCTGTCTCTCCCTCTCTTCCTCGCTCACTCTGTCTTTCTCTCCCTCAAACCGCCCTCTCCTGCCCCTCAATCTGTCTCTTTCTCTCTCTCCCCCCTTCCACATTTAAATTGCTTTAGTTCGCCCTCCTGTGGTGTTGTGGTGTGGGCGTGTGTGCATTTTCATCTGCGGGGAAAAGCACTCAGCCTCGATTATGATTCCCTTCACACGCTCAGAGGTGTTTTTCTGTCGCAAATATAGAATGTTGAAATCATGTACGAGCTGGGGGACTGCAGAGCTGGAACGACTGACATGTGGAGGAGGATGAGGAGGAAAGTGGTGAGTTGAAATCCTCGGGGCGTTTACCTAGCATCTGCTTCACTATAGTACTCTCGAGCTACGATGTCCTCAAACAGCTCGCCTCCTGTCACCCTGCAGAAAAAGATGGAGATTTAAACATTAAAACATACAGAGAAACACACTTTCACCGAGGTAACACCCACACAAACACACACACACACACACACACATACAGATGCATACACACACACACACACAGAGGAGGGGGATGTCCTCTTTAGGGGGAAACCCCAGCTGCAGGATTCACTCTGACTGCGTTGCCATGGAGACTGGCTCCTGTGCGGGGGAGTGTAGCTGTATCCTTGTATGTGTGTGTGTGTGTGTGTGTGTGTGTGTGTGTGTGAGAAAGAGAGAGCTGCAAGGAGTTGGACTGTTATGTAATGGGGAAAAGAGCTACAGAATAGATAGATAGATAGATAGATAGATAGATAGATAGAGAAGAGGAAACTCACAGGTCAAAGAGGAGGTAGTGGAAGCCTTCCTCTGAGATGCTGTCATGGAGACGAACTAGAACAGGAGCAGAGAAAGACGGAGCCATGACAATGACTTCATTAAAACCATGCAGTATAAC
>OMNV01029242.1:78224-105117 GCA_900303265.1 Brotula barbata | reverse complement strand
AAATGTACTGTATTTGTAGATTTGTACACAGAATGTGTCCTGGCACAACTCATGCTTCTTATCATAAGGAAGATACGCAACATACATGCATATCAAACCAGTACACATATGGATGAAGTCCATGTACAAATCATCAAAACATGTAAGCACTCAGGATACACGGACACATGGACATGAGTTATTGCACATTGGCCATGATAGTATGAGTGTGCCATAAAATCACTCTCTCCCTCTCTCTCTCTCTCCCTCTCTCTCTCTCTCTCTCTCTCTCTCTCTCTCTCTCTCTCTCTCTCTCCCTCTCCCTCCATCCTATCAGGCATGACTCTCTCTGTCTGGGGAGCTGAAATATAAAGAAGTCGAAAGGGAAAGTGGTGGATGCGGCATTGCAGCACGCTGTCTGTAGGAATCACATAACTTAAGGATTTGCTGCAGTGAGAGGGAAGAGTGTTCAGGTTTGGGACGCAGCGGGCTCGGACCGCTGATGCTCCACCGTGTCCGACAGCAAAGGGAATACAGCTCTGCCAAGCTTTTAAAGAACCATTACTGTCATAGGGAGTGGTCTGACACAAACTGTGAATGGGACTACAGAGGGAAATAACTTGACAACATTGGCAGAACTGCACAGGCGGAGGGCTATGCTCTAATGGCTCCTCAAAAAAACATCAAAAAAGGAAAAAGTCTATTGCTTTTGACAGAAAAGAGGTCAAAGATGTATGACAAAGTTTAAAAATATGATATAAAACTTTAACGCCCGGCTTTTCCTGTGCTTACGTAAGCAATGGATGGTTGATTATATTCGCTGATTCGATACACGGTGAAAACTTGTACCCGTATTCATCTTTACAGCGAGGATGATCTTATTAAGATGAAACTGTGTGATCAGTAGTGTGTACGAAAACGTATTTCGGATGATTCCTGAATTAATGAGATTTTAAGCATTACCTGCATTAAGCGGAACATGGCAAAATAATGGCTTGCCTTATCCACTCAGTCAAGAATTGAGGAAATGTATAATTAACTCCCACGCTCAGATAAGCACTGGGGTCACGCCTGTGTTTTATTGTGAAACAATAACCGACAAACATGCTTTTTACAGCAGCGTCAACAGATCTTAACAAACAAGAATAAAACAAAATTCTTCAACGTTTATGCACGATTCCTTTTTTCAGGTTTTTGCACCATTTAGCTATTTGCTAGAGCAATTTGACAGCTTTCCTTTTAAAAAAAAAAAAAAAAAATCTGTCAAAGTGATTGCAAAGCAGGTGTTTGCTTTTGCCGACTGATTGTATGATTGTAAACACCTGTGACATCTCCAAAAAGCATGAAAAGGTCGAACCGGTGTTGATCCTGTCCAACAGCGCTACTTTAGCGCACACCAGATCTTTTCCCCAGCTGCAATTTGTTGTTGTTCGTCTGTCATCGCAGACACACCTTTATTTTAACAAACACCCTCAATCTCCCTCTCGCACGGTGTCACGCCAACCTGAAGTGTCATTTTACTCCTTTCTTTTTAAACTTACACGCCTAACCCTGCTGCAGTGTACGGGGTTGTGTACTTGTCAGATGCTTCTTAATGTGTGGCAGGAACATGACACGGAGGAAGCATCGTGGTCACAGTGGGAATAACTTGCACATGTTGCTGACATGTTTGTGTGCGACACAGCTGGAGGTAGTTAAGGATGTGCCAGTCTGGCAGGAGAATCACGATGGATGTTGTTGTTGGTTTGCTCAGATACGACTGTCGTCCACACACCAGCATGCGAATGCTGCAAAAATAAGAACGTTATTAAACTATACTGCGTAGCTTTGACAGACCTAACAGGCCGAGGGAGAATGCGATGCTTTTTCTGGATCAATTTTCTTCACGATACGTGTTGCAGGATCAGCATCATATCAACTACACGTTAGTGGTTGCGTGTTTGTAGCTCTATTTGATAATGTGCAGCAATCCGCCCATATTTAAATCAACCTGATGTTACTTTACCTGCAGCTCTCACCTTACTTTGTGTATTATTGGATTGTATTTTAAACCAACTATGCCCAAAGATTAGGACGCATTCACGAAAAGTCTGTAAAGTTACAGTATGAAGACAATTTTAAGGTGTTAGGACCTATCTGCTGCCTTCGACACAGATAATCAAATCCTCCTCCTCAGCTTGGCTTCTCAGGATGGTGTCCTACCTCTCAGGGAGACCCTTCAGAGTGTCCTGGAGAGGGGAAGTGACTAAATCCCATTACTTGTCCACCGGGGTACCTCAAGGGTCACTGCTTGGTCCCTTTCTTTTTCCAATATACACCACCTCTCTTGGTGTATACACACATGTCATCTCATACCACTCCTATGCTGATGATACCCAGCTCCTCCTATTGTTCCAACGAGACTAAGGAGCCAAGGAGCCAGGCCTCCTGCTGCAACCGCACCAGGGCCCTAAATCACTTCTCCTCTGTGGTTCCTTGAGTTACCAAACTCCATTTGGTCCGCAGAGTCCCCCTCTATCTTTAAGAAAAGGCTAAAGAGCTCTTAAGGGAACACCTTCTTGCATGATGAATTGTATTTGTATTGTACTTTAAAAAGAGAAACCTCTGCATATATGCCCTCTATGCTTTGCCTCTGTTCATTGCCTCGTAGCACTGCTTCGAAAAACCCAAGTCCCTTAGACCAGAACCGGAGCTTCATGTGGCTTACTGTCGTCGTTTTCTGCTGAACAGGTCCCTGCTTGTGTTGTTGAAATTCTCTTATGTACGTCACTCTGGATAAAAATGTCTGCTAAACGCGAGTTGTAATTGAATTGTAAGATTTTAATTTTTCTTTTTATCTCGCAATAATGAGATTTTTCAAAGACATTTCTATGTCAGATTCACAATTATTAATTATTACTCATTCGAAACAGGACATTAAGTTGAAAATATCTGAATGAACCTTGAACTAAAAACCTCAAACTAAGCATTCTGTGTGAAATCTTGTGAAATTTCCTCTTATCAAGTAAAATGACAAATTGATTGATTGCTGATTTATTCCGTGAGAAAATAAGACTTTCTGGATTTAGTCACAGGCAAAATGGCTTGCTAAGATATTAATTAATGGATATTAATGTCTAACTATCCAATCAATTTCCAGACCTGTTTTTATCTTGAAGAGTCTAATCATCAGAGCATCGAGTGCTTGATTAGGATTAATTTCCTGCAGCGATAAAAAAGATTTAATCATAATAAATCCCAATCTTCAGCCTTTGTTGTATTCAATTTTGCATTGCAGTCTGTCACACGTTGCGTTTTGCTCAAAAGTGGTGTTAGAGCCTTATCCGTCTGCTTTGAAACTTTTCCACCATGCAGCCAGGCCAAGGAACGTTGAATTCAACGCTCGCTCTTCTTTGCTCTTCCATCTTTTATCGAACAGAATCAGTCTGGTCTTATTCCATGTTTTAATCCTTTTACTGTCTTTGGTTCATGAAGTATTCTCACTGTGTCAATGTGCGTCTGTGAGCTGTAATTCTGTCTCTAACACCTTTCTTTTTGCTTTCATGTGTTTGAGATCTGTGCGAGCTGAAGCTACTGTACAAGAATTTTACAAGACAAGCTAAGAAACGCATGTTACCTTTTCGACAACATCCACCTCTGCTTTTGTTATCCAACCTGCGGCTCCATTTCTTACAGCTGGGCTTCAGTTTAAAACTCTGACAAAGCGAGGACAAGACAGTACAAAGATCTGCGATTGTCGTTCATAAATTAGCCTTCAGCTGTTTCTAAACAAAATATTGAGACAGCTTAGTTAGATAACCATCGTTCGCTAATGCTTCGACACAACAAGCTAGCACACCATAGCTAACAAATAGAAGCCGTCTACGAAAACTGTAAGATTAATATAGACACAACGAAAGCAGTAGATAAACTTTTATTTGTCCCAATTTATGACAAAAACATATTTGACTAAACAGCGTTTTAAGTGAAAGTCATTATTGCAATGCTAACAAATACGACCCGTCTACAAAATCACAGTAAAATGATCATCGAAACAGCAAAAATAGTGGTGGATAAAAGTTTATTTTGCCCAATGTTTGACAAAACTCAAAGAAGAGAACAAAAATGAGATCTCTCGGTGGAAAACATATTTAAGAATCAGGACGACCTTCATGTCAGGAGCATGTGTAAGTTGTGTTTATATAGGCAGCTGACTGTCTTAATCATTTTAAAGCTGCTTGCTTTCTTGAATATTACGCTTTAAAACATTTTATTCCCTTTTCTTTATTTTTACCCGACTGGTTTTCTTTGTTTTATTACCTCTTTTAATGACCATGTTTTTTCTTCTCTATCAAATGACTCATAAAAGTTGTATTTCATGTTGGAAGAGTGCTACACAAATTAAATTTGATTGTATTGTTTGAAGGGTAGCGCTCGGCTCTTAAGCGAACACAATATATCTACCTCCACTTTATGCCAATATGTTCTTGCACCCTTTATGGTACAAAGCTAAAAATATATATTTCAGCCTCGGGTGACAGATGGAATCCACACAAATGAAAAGCCATAAAACTATCAGCTCATCTTGAGAGATTGAACAATCTTATGAAAACATCTCCAGTATTCTGAAAAACTGATATTGAAGTCATCTTTCACGCAGTCACATAAAAGCCATGCGCACGCAATACAATTTTCAGATAGTTCAACAGAACAATTTTCCATTTGTGCTGTTTTGGGAATATGAACGGCAGACTTGGTATTCTTCAACAAAAAGCCAGATTACTGTGGGTCAGAGGGAATATTAATGGAGGTGGAAGTGCTCTGTGGCTTTTTAAATCCCTGGCCTAATGGTCTGTATTGACCACATTAATAAAACAGGATATGTGTTTCTAATGTCCTCTCCATGGTGCATTAGGCTTTGCTTGGGCTTTGCGTCCATTTGTTTGTCAGGATGGCAGCTGGATGCATGCGAGGGTTTTAGGCCAAAACTCATTTGATCTCTGCCACAAACTCGGCAAATCTTTCTTTCTGCTACTAAGAAGCTAATTAGGGGAAGGTTTAATGCTATGACTTGTGAGTAGGCAACACCTATGAGACATTTAGACATTAATGAGTGTATATCACCAGGGAATGATAAAGAAGTGGTCTATCTAATATATTCAGTTGCAGAAAAGCAGACAAAATGATATATAATCTTGGGATAATCTTCCAATCATATACTGGCCATACTTTATGCACCAATGAGTGCTTACACTTTAATTGATAGGAAGATAAATATACTGTATAACATAGTATGTGCAGCACAGAATCCAGGCAGATTAATAGCAGCATATCCAGCCTGACAAAATATCAAGTAGATTTGTAATCAAATACATTTTTGCTTCTCTTTTGTCGACTGCGATTGTTTCAACTACAAAAAAATATCCACAAATATGTATTCGGTGTACAAGGGCACGTCATCCTCCCATGCCTATGTATCGGTGCCACGTTTTGTGCCCTTCATGGCATTCTAAACCCCAGGGTGAAAAGAAAAACATGTTTTTGTGCCTGAAAACCGCACATCTGTTCATCTCCTCTACATCTGGAGGCTCATTTACGTCACGCGTCACTGTGATTGGCTCGGCTCATTAAAAGGTAGGAGAAGAGCAATGTTACCGAGAAGATAATGATCTATCACAACAGTGACATTTGGCTTAACCCAACATTTTTGTTCATCTAATTTAAAGTTGTAGCATATTGAACTGATGTCCTTCAACAAATGGCTTTCATACTGCTAATTTTCGTCTGTTGGGCTTGTTGGGAGATTGCCAACCGCACCGCTCGCTCCTTGCAATGCATACATAATTGTGACCTACAGCGCTTATCTCTTTCAATCTTCAATCTGTCGCCCCCAGATGTAAACATCGTGGTCACTTGGTCACTCCAGCTCCTAAAAAAACAAACATGATTAAGAGTTGAAATGTGAAAAATCCAAACAAAATAGTGTTTGAATGTTAACTTGTTAAATTGGCATATTTTTTCAGTTAGGAAAAAAAAAAGAAAAAAGATGTGATTTAGCATAAATGCATGTTGTCAAAAAATGAAGGATCGGGCATTTAAGATTAGATTACGTTAGATGCATTAATGCTACAGCGATTTAAACGGCACAATCTAGACAAAAAACTTCTGGCGCAACAAAAACTTCTCTTAACAGGACAGACGGATTTGAAACGGATAAGCTTGTGCTCGAGGAGATAGCGCGTCATCTAAATCAAATGATAAAACACAACACAAGAAAACAAGACAAAACACTGGAGCACAAGAAGGTGACATTGAAGACCGGACTCAGTGTGTGACTACTGTTTTAAATTAATTGCAACAATCCGCCTCCCTGTGTCTAATTAGCAGAGTGCTACGTGTGGTGCGGATTATGTGAACACTGCGCTTTAAATAGCGTAAAAACGCGACACAATAATCGACGTGCACTTAGACGTGGTTTGAGTTTGACGAATGCGCAAAGACAACCGACAATTTGCTTTGTCACTCCTCCTTTTAAGACCCAGCAAGCCCACGGTCGTAAGGGTACTCGCTGTTCAAACCAAGTGGGCCCGATTCTTCCGAGTCAAATCAAATATGGAATAACGAAAGACACGAGGCGCACACCTGACTGCTATTATCGGCTGAGTATCAAAACGTTATTCTACGGAAACGTTGAGACGCAGAAAATGTGCAGCGTTTGAGGTTAGTGTGAAAAATGACCCAGAAACATTTGTGAGACGGCAGACTCCTCCGTTTGTCTTCAAGGCTGTTACCTTTTTTTACTCCCTCTGTCTTTTCTTCGCCTGTACCTTAAGCAGAATGATGCCTCGGAGATTTTGGCAATACTCTTTGATGTTACCGAACAGAGGAGCTCGAGATGACAGACGGAAAAAAAAAGATCCCCCTTTTTTTTTTTTTTCCTCCTCTGCCTCGTTCATTTGCACTCGGGTAAAATGAAGACATTACATCTTCCCCTTCCCTTCCCAGACCTTTTAACTTCTTAAACCGTTCAACCACAAAACTGAATGTTGCGTTCAGCGCGTTTCCACCCTTGAGCGAGCATCACACAGTCGAAATTCATGGCTTTGCTAATTAAATTTTTGCAAACCTGGCGGAGCCACTGGCAGCATTATCTGCCAACAGGATTTTGATTAACTGGAGCTGAATCCACCATTATCGAGAGTTACTGTTTGGGGCTTATAAACATCAACCCCCCAATTAAAAAGAATAATGCCACACATATCATGTCCAAAGCAATTAATATCTCGCTTAACTATCAGGGGAAGGTGAAGAATGTCAGACATCTCTTAATTTCACGACTAAACAAAGTGATAATTCACGCTCGCTTGTATGTAGACGTGGATCCTAGAACGCACGCGGCAATTTGGCAGCACCGCAACGTTTACCTATTGATGTTTGCGAACATATGGGGAATATCGTTCGTCGGATCCGAGGCAACGTTGTGACAACGTAGGACGGCGTTCAACCCCGCTACCGCAGACAGAGCGGCGTAATGTTCCAGATTAAGACCTGGATTGACTGGAATCCATTCCTTCTGATCTGACGTCGTTTTGTTGTTGTAAACAAACACCGTGACAGTATGTTATCTTCTTCTCCTTTCTCCTTAGTGTCACCGTGCGTTATTGTGACTGCTTTTAAAAAACCCCACAGTAAGTAAGTCAAGCCTCTTGTGCGGTGTGACTTCCGTTCCTCTGCGGGTTGGATGCGGCCCAGCAGACATGGCGCCGCAGTCACAGCTGCAGGTAATTGGTAATTAGGAGTCATCTATTATCTCTCCAGCAGCGAGGATTGACGACACACACTGGCATTTCATCTTTCGAGCATGTTAGAGAAGATGGAAAATCGCTGGTTCTTGTAATTTAAGTGCGGCCGGCGTTTCCCCCGCCCCCCTCCCCCGTCACGTCCCACGTTCGTACGCCCGCGGTTGTCAATAACGCCGCCGAAGTCCTCGCGTGTGCGCTTGACCGTTTAAAAGAGAGCGCCAGCGAACGGGACGACCGCGTTTTTCCATTCGGCGATAGCTGTCGCACCTTGTGCATAAAAGCTCCAGATCAAAGGCAAATCGACAGGCGCTTCCACGAACAACCGTCTGCGTGTGAACGATTCAAAAATGCGACGGGAGAGGTGCGCTGATTTAGCGGGCACGCCTGAGGGATATATAACGGACTATCCGAATCTGTCAGCGAACCCCAAATCCTGCGGCGTGAAACATGTTGTGACTGGCAATAACAGCAGCGACGCAGCTACAGCAAAGAAAAGTTCACCACTCAGCGGGAAACAACGGGGAGACGCCGTAACACCCGCAACAAAACATCAGCTACCGTTGCTCCGAATTCTTTTCAACCTGGTTTTTTTGCGTTGCAAATCGGCGCATGACAAACTGGATGGCGAACTTCCTGCGGAGCTCTTTTTTCTTTTAGAAGGAATTCGTTTCATACGAGCGTCTTTTTGTTTTTGTTCACTCACAAAAGACAGTTTTGGAGCCCCAGGATTCCTGAGAGGACTTGGAATTTGTGACCTCCGCCTCGTCATCGGCCGTGCGGTTTCGAAAGGCATTTAAGATGGAAAGTACGGCAATCTGTTTACTTTGAGAGTTTTATGTCGTGCATGTGACCTAATCAAACCGAATTAGACCTTGGAAGAACTGTTCAGTCAGACAGGGCTGTTCAATTAGTTCACAGTGGGGGCCGGATTTAAAATACCACCCAAACTGAATGATGAGGCAGTTTCAGCTAAGACGACAAAAAAAAAAAAAAAATGTTAGCTTTGTACGAGTCGAAGGATCCAAACATCACGAAACAAACTACACAAGCGTAGAAATAACAGACATTTTCAGCCCGTTATAAAAGAGGATATATATGCCTTTAATCTCACAACATACAGCAGCAAACCTCTAACAATAAATGGATCTATGGGCGGTTTTACACACTTTTTTGCGTTAATATTTCAAACAGAAGACAATGTGAAACAAGATTTAAGAGATGCAAATTTGCGGTCATTTACATCTCCAGTGTTGACTTTGTCATCTTCTACATATGTAGCATAGCGAGATTTCCATGTTAAAAGGGAAAAGAATACACCGTGGTAACAAAGAGGGAGCGGAATATTTATTATTTACAGCCCTCAGTCTTTGCCACTTTCGCTCTTTGATATAAAAACTGCATATTCATAAGCGGCGAGTTAATATTTGTGCCTGTGTGACGATTTATTACTGATGAAATGACGATTTTTTTTTTTTTGCTCTGTATCTCAGTCAAGGGTTGAATAGCCTTGTTGGAGGAGAAACACAGTTTATGTAATATGGATTATAACCTCAAATTGTCAAATATTACCAGAACGAGTGAGACTCTTTGTCGTACAGAATCGGATGAAGGCGGCCCGTACCGTATCAGGATCGCCCTTTGAAGGATGCCCTTTAAGGTTGATATCTTTTACTTCGTTATCAATCTTGGGAATCTGTGCAGACCTTTCAGATGTTAACTCCGCCTACTGCCGATACGCCCCCCAACCTGCCCCACCACGAAAAGATAACAAAGATTATCTCCCTCTCTATCGCTCTCTCTCTCTCTTCATCTTCCTTTAATCATCCTGTGATGGCTGCTTAACTCAGGTGCTTTGAAACAATGTGAACACTTTTGGCACAAAGATGCCAAATTAGCATATTTACCACATCACTGCCACGTCCTTTTGTAAATTACCTCGGCGCGCTTGAAGGACAGTTCCACCATTCTTTACTTTGCCGTTATATAAGCACTTACCTTGCTCAGATTTGTCTCCATTTTCAGACACGGGCCCTCCAGCAGCAGAGGCTCCACATGAGTCCCATCCTGCAGGTAATTTGGTTTTGGCCTGCCACAGCCCTCAACATAATTTGACATAACTGAGCCTTGCCCCTCTTTTTCCTGCTCTGAAAATATTGTGACCTTTCATTATGAATCCAGTCCATTGACATACCTTCGCTTTTTGACTAGACGTGGGCGGATCGGTCACAGATCTTGTCTGCGCTGTGCTCATCCGGTGAAAACAATCACCGCAGGACATCAGCGCAAACTCCACATTCCACTTTCACATCTCCGACAAGGAAGAGGCAGACCACATTTTTGCTCTTTAGCATCTTTCTCCATGTAGCGATCCTCAATTCAAGAAACTTTATTTGTCCCCGGGGGGGGGGCAATTCAAGGCACATAAGAGTAGTTGGAAGAACACAGGAATAAAAAACAAAGCAAACAAGCGTACAGTTTAGGAAAAAACAACATCCGTGCAAATAAACAGCAGCATCGGTGTACGTAAACCTGTACAATAAATATATATATGCATGTATTTTCATATATAAACAGACATGATATGAACAGATATATGCATATGTATAAACCTGTATGATGTAAGAATGTAACAAATGATCTATAAGCAGGTATAAGTGCAAATAAATAGACAGAAATGAGAAATCTATGATCCAGTCACAGAATGTAATAACTATAGATATAATATAAGGTGCATCCTGTTTGCATCTCCAGCCACGTCAACAACAACCCTTTTACAAACAACAATCCCTTTAAAACCAGCGACAATATCAGAAACTACAGCTGGAAGACGCTGTGGTTGAATCAACATGTGAGATGTGACCAAAAAAAAAAAAAAAAATAGCATTAAAACATGAGTCTCACAGGCTGGAAAAACAAATCCTCATTTGGCTGTACAGGGGATACGAACAAAACAGGGACCCACTCATCAAAACATTGCTGCTCTATGGTGGTCAAACACCCCACAGGGTCCCTTTAATGTTGCACAGGGCTCTGCAGCAAAGACACTTTTCCTCAATTAGATTCCGAGCCTTGTGGCTTTACCTCTGCTGGAAAAACAATTTGTCTCATTTTTCTTCTGCCTTAAAACTTTGCAGCAGCACAAACACCTACAGATGTCGGGCTTTGTAACCCCCCCCCGCTGCCTCGCTTGTCACTTTGACTTACTTAGTCACTAATTCAGCCTGCGCCGTTCGGTTTATGGAAATTTTAAAAATGACTTTTGACGGACCCAGACCATCGGTAAATACGTCACTTAACAGTCGACATCACGCCGTACACACAGAGAACAAGACTTAGTGCACAAGTGGAAAATATTTGCCATCTAGACCTGGTCCCATCTGTCATGATAATTTGTTTTCGTCCTTACCTCCTCTCCCCCCTTGAACAAAGCCAAATTTAAGCAAATGATGCTCTTTTCATCTGAATCATGAACACATATTTAACATTTAACCTTTCCTAGTTGCGTCTACACCTTTCGGTGCGACTGTTTACCATTAAATGTCACTTTGACTTGACTTTGATGCCATTATGACTCCTCTCCCTGTCTCAGTTACTGCTTTCTATAAACAGATAGGAGCCTAAATGGGATTTTCTCCTTGGATACAGGATGCAATAATCCACTTTCTAACATTACCCAACATGACAGGCAAAGTTCTCAATTTTCCCTAAGTGGTAGAAAGTCAACACCTTGCTTAGGCTTGCATTTCATCTGAACACACACAAGAGTTTTCCCGCTATCCGTGGCAATGTTAAAATGAGTTTGAGGCAAAGAATGCCAGAAAGCACAGCAGAGTGAATTTTTCTATTACTTAAGGGCGAACCGTTTCCTAAGTGTTTCCTAACAGTTTAACCCTTGGTTAAACTGTTTCAGTGCTGCGATTCAGGGCTGGTAATAGCACAGAGCGAAGGCATTACTGACCCTCCATCTTAATTTCAACTTCATTTCCTCCGAAACGCTGCTGTAATTCAGTTTTCTCTGCCCTTTTTTCTGTCTCCTGCTATGTGTGTGTCCCTACGTTTCCTGTTTCCCTCTCGTCTGTCACATGCCTCTCCTCAGCCAATCAGCGGCTTTCACCTCTTCCCAGCTCGGCACCTGTTACTCGTATTCCCTCGTCAAGCTAGCTGTAGTTTCTCGTCAAGCTAACTGTATTCCCTCGTCAAGCTAGCTGTATTTCCTCGTCAAGCTAGCTGTATTCCCTCGTCAAGCTAGCTGTATTTCCTCGTCAAACTGGCTGTATTCCCTTGTCCAGCTAGCTGTATTTCCTCGTCAAGCTAGCTGTAGTCCCTCGTCAAGCTAGCTGTATTTCCTCATCAAGCTAGCTGTATTTCCTCGTCAAGCTAGCTGTATTCCCTCGTCAAGCTAGCTGTATTCCCTCGTCAAGCTAGCTGTATTCCCTCGTCAAGCTAGCTGTATTTCCTCGTCAAACTGGCTGTATTCCCTTGTCCAGCTAGCTGTATTTCCTCGTCAAGCTAGCTGTAGTCCCTCGTCAAGCTAGCTGTATTTCCTCATCAAGCTAGCTGTATTCCCTTTTCAAGCTAGCTGTATTCCCTCGTCAAGCTAGCTGTATTCCCTTTTCAAGCCGGCTGTATTTATACTGCTTCCTTGAACTTGATCTTTTGGGGTCCATCATGTAATCTTGGACTTTTCCTCCAAAGTGCCACAGTTCTGGTCATTTGTCATGTTTCCGGATTAGCTGTAACCTTCTTCCTGATACTGTTACTGATCTTTGAAGGCTAATATCAGATTCTGAAGTTCAGTTTCAGTTTGGACCCTGCCTTGCCTACCTTGGCTTTTGGAATATTAGCTTTGCACAAACTTCTTGGCTTGGCATTCAAAGGTCTGAACTCAAGTTTATGAAACCTCTTTTTTTTTGTTTATTTTCCTGGCCCGTGCCAGCAGTATTGGATACATATTTGAAATTGTTGGATACACTCCAAAAATCTTCCCAAGTGCGCAGGCAGAGTGTGGGGTGGCACAGTAACATATTTATGATGTGCCAGTGCCGTGCATGATTTATCTCCCAGCATAAACACGTCTTTGACTGTTAGAAACTTGAAATAAAAGATGGCCGACGTTGAAACTTTATCTATTTACAAATGGAGCACCGCGTAATGTCTGAACATCCGACCAAGCCGTGATCAAATCAAAATAAACCGCTGACTCAAGTCAATTACAGCACATATTCAATGACTTCCTGTGAAATAAAAGCGACGTTGCTTCTGTTATGCTCTGTATGCATCCAAACTAAGGACTTTCTTGATATCTTCATAGCACACTTTTCCAAATCTATATTATTCCTTTTGATTACGCAGTCCAGCAAACGGAGCTCGGATCGCAGCGAGCGTGCGAAATGGAAAGGCGGCAGCGATTCCTTTTGCTCTTCCACTCATTTGCGCCGACCAGATGAAAGCTCCAAATCCACATCATTAGCAGAAGATCGTAAACCGACTCCATAAATATCACAGGTGCATGAAAGGTTTCTCAAAGTGGGTCACACACGTCCGCGTCTTTCCTGACAGACGGCGTTGGTGTTAATAGCTTTCATCTGGTCAGTGGAACTAAAGAGCAGGTGCTGCCAATGTTTTTTTACGCAGCGTATCGAATCTATTCTTCATCTTCACGGTACACAAAGGTCCGTCATCGCTGATACCACCCGCCATCTGTACATCAAAATACGCTACGTCAATGTGAAATGCAGCATCTGTTTTTTGGATTAGCTGTATTTAAAAAAGAACAAATTTGAAAAAATGAAATAAACTTTGTCTGACGGCACCGGTCGTCCTTCACTGCAGCGTATTATTCTGGGGTCCTGACTCATATTTTGCAGATTTTTAAAGCTTCAGTGATGTCCAAGGTTGAAAGCTGAGGTCCTCATAATGCACGACTCGGTTGCTGGTCTTTTTAATCAGCTGTAAGCCATCATTGTGAAAAAATCTTTGACTCCTCACATTTGCCAGACTTTATTTTGCCAGACTAAGAAAAGTTTTGTGTGGGTTTTTTTTTTTTTTTTTTTTCATGTAGGTGTATTGATTGGAGCAGCACGGTGGATTAGTGGTTAGCAATGTTGCTTAACACCACGAAGGGTTGGGTTTGAATCCCGGGGTCGACCCCAGTAATCGGCACAGCCACATGCTAACGTATCATAAGGAGGCATAATCCAGAATATCAAATTATTCTGTCACGTTTCTAAATAAAGGCATATAACCTCTTTTTTACCAATGCAAAGACAAACAGATTGAAGCATCTTGATTTCATCTCAAATTGTATCGGTTCACAAGCTAATCTACCAATGCACTCGCATTGTGCCGGGGCATGTCCGTGTATCGATCTGAATCACTCCATCTTCCCATCCCTACCCAACAATAATCTCAAATTATGGCCCTGCCTCTCAATGATGAAATTAAGAAAACAAAATCAAACTATCATCTTGTTACCTAAGCCTGATATCCTTCCCCCACAATCCAAAACCATATCTCTGTAATTTATGGTACATGACCTAATGGAGAAAACCTATTTTCCATAATGATGGATATCATCCATTTAGACCCATTGATTGACCCCTTAGTGAAAAAAAAAACCCCTCATATTTTTCCTTTATCCTGAATAACTGGCCAAGTGTTAACTATGAAATTAGAGAACGAAATTGCATTTTGACTGCATACTTGACCTTTGGTGTAAAGATCAGTCACGTATAATGGACATAGCAAAATTAAAGCTGTGAATAAAAACCTCAAACTCTGGCTGAAACAAAATCAAACGTGTCAACATCGATTTCACAGCCTTGCAGCAAGATTTGTTAAGTTTACATAATAAATACGTACAATACACACAAACCTACACATCAGTTATTTTATCCTTTTAAGTGTAATTTAATTTTTTATTTGCAACCCTAATCCATTTGTGATGTTTCTACCGTTTTTCCGTTTACATATTTTTTAAAAAGCCTATCCTTAAAGCAAAACAGGAAAATAAATAATAATCTTCTTCTGGATCCAGCCAGCCAAAATTGGTTCATACATTTTTTAGTAATCCCTAATCATGCTATCAAACAAACAAACACACCAAACAAACCAATATGAATGAAAACATCACCTTCTTGCCTGAGGTAATTATTGTAAATCGGCCAGTGTGTCATTCCCAATACGGAGCGGGAATTATTTGATAAATGGTAACAACCAGAACACACACACACACACACACACACCTTAAGCCCATCCCTGGCGTGGTTGTTTTCACTTAGAGGTGTCACACTCCGCAGCTCAATGCAACGACTGCAGTAAGCCTTGTCAAGTACAATTCTGATCCAGAGCAAAATAAATGCTGCCGGATCTTCTCCAAGACAAACATTGCATCATGATAACCATCTTTAAATGTGTTACTCCGTATATTCTTTGAAAACGTTCTTTTTCGCTCCTCAAAAAAAATAGACAACAATAAATTAGGCACACACCTCGACATAAGCCAAAGAAACCTTGGCAAAATGTTGCTAAGTTCACCTTGCTACGGTGGCCCTGAAGTGCCAAACGCAACACAAAAAGATGACGAAAATACAAAAATGTTATGAAAACATAAAAATATTATGGAAACGCAGCAACATTAAGAAATCGCAAACACTTTATGTTGTTTTCCTATGGGTGTGTTGTGGTTTACTCAGTTTTGGCACTTAAGGTCAGTGTTTTCTTAATGTTTTTGCGTTTTCTAGACATTTTTGCGTCCTTTGAATATTTTTGCAGTCTTTTAATGTTGTTGCATTTTCTTAATGTTTTTGCATTTTCTAGACATTTTTGCGTCCTTTGAATGTGTCATCATTCATTTAATTTTTCCATTTTTTTGATATTGTTGCATTTTCTTAATGTTTTTGTGTTTTCCTAATATTTCTATGCTTTCTTAATGTTCTTGTGCTTTCTTAATGTTGTGTTTGGCACTTCAGGGCCACCGTACATTCAGCAGTCTGTGACAGGTATTTCGAGTTGCTATCACTGCTGTCCTTATTTCAAGCGTGAGATATTATTTCACTTATTCTAATCAGGGTTAGATTTCTGGTTATTTAATCCTTTTTTGTCTAAATATTTTTGTCTGTCTAATTTTTGAAGCTCTTTACACATCATTCATGGTATAAAAATAAAATTGCTGTCTTAATATAACTTGTGTGTTCTATGTCTGTAACTGTTTTATAACTATTTCAAGAGAGAGGTTCACGCATGCACACACACACACACACACACACACACACACACACACCGCTGTGAGTGGGTTTTAAAGCATGACCCAGGATCTTCCCCAGATACCCCAAAATGTGGTCACTACATGAAATAGAGAATTGAGGGGAGCGTCTGTAACCCATGTACAGATAACGGGGCCGCTATATCCGTAGCTTCAAAAATAATGACTCTGGGAAAATAGCTGTAGTTTTTCAGCTGAGGAACAGTTTAATCACATTTTTCATATGATAGGGCAAGTATTAGAAGTGGAGGGTGGAAGGAGGAAAATGTCTCAAGGACAAAGGCATGATGCATGCTTTGCAGCGCGATGACTGTAGATAAGGCCTGTCTCCTGGATATCTTTTATTGCTTTTATATTTGCTCCCGTCCTTGGGTTCTTCATGAAATGGAATTTGTTTCCTTGAAGTGCATTTCTCCCTCGCACACAAAAGAATCAGCGCATTCAAATGCCAGACAACAAGCTTACCTCTCCAGGAAGGAGGACCGATCCTGCCAACGCATGGCCAACAAAAGCTTTTTCCCAGCGAGGCGCGCATTCCCGCGTGTCAATCGCAATCTTGTTATGTCGTATAAAATTTCGTGTTTATGTCCTGAATATGAGCCGTAATGAATTATTGACAAATATATCAAATATTTAGAAAGAAAAATGAGATTTTGATGAGTGTATTTTAAGAATAGAGTATTGTACTCTAACTTCCTTTATAATCTTTGTATGGGTTTTTGACAGATGGTGCTCTGTAGAAACTGTGATTTTACTGAAAATGATGGCAAACATTATAATTATGGTTTGTTTGTGAGTAGTGAATTCACAGTATTAGCATACTGAACAGGTTTCAGGATTTCAGGTTTTAGACTCTGGTCAAGTAAACATTTCCTGATCTGTATGATATCATCAGACATAATTGATTATATTATCATACAGACAGTATTGAAAATAATTATTGACATGTAATCATTCCCATTTCAAAAAATGGTAAAAAAATGGGTGGTACTTGGCCCGTCTGTCACAAATATATCTGAAATATTTTCAATTTCAGAGGAGAAAATGGAGGTAAACACAAAAGTATTTGTCAAAAAAGCTCATTTCAAATAAGGTCCTAAAATACAAATAACAAAGAAAATAATCAGCGACTTTTGTAACCCTTGGAACGCAGAGGCTGGATAGGCGTAAAAAATTAAATTATTCAAAACACCATTAATATGTCATCGGGCTTAAAATGTTGACAATTTACGTCTAATAAGACTGACATAAAAGGCGGTGCATTATTTGGAAATGACATAAATCACCGTTTATACGTCTTTGACAACACCTGCATTAAATTAAAGTGAAAATCACTGTATATCATTTCCACACCGTTTGACGGCGTTTTCTCCAATTTCTCCAGGAATTCGACATGAATTGAATTAATACGCCGCTCTCGCTATTCCAGTCACGTCTCCGAAGAGTTTCAACTGTAAAAGAAAGACTTTTAGCGAGAAAGTATTTTGCAGTCATTCATAACAATGTCAAGAGGGAAGAAGTTCAGGGTCAAACATTCTCTGAAAATCTGAAAAGGCCCAGCACGGCCCTGCAGATGAATTAAATGTTTCTGAGGACGGAGTATAACAGCTATTAGTGATTTTTTGACAAATAAATCCATCATCCAAAGCGAGGAGAAGCAGACCTTAAATGACCACGGCATCTGAAGACCGATATATTGAGTTACAGCGTAACGAGACGAGATACGCCATCAAACGGACCGGTTTGAGCCGCATCCAGCAGACTAGACGATGATACGGACAAGATAGTCATTGCTGTGTTTGATTGATATCCGAAAAAATGGAATATGCAGCCCAAGAAGTTGCTCTGATTGGTATCAGCTGACGTGACGGTGGTTGGTCGGAATAAAGCGTCGGAGAGGAAACCGGCGGTCCCTGTAATTTTCCTGATGTTGACAGAATGCAGATGTTCAGGTGTTCTGGTGGGTGAGTTCACCGATTTGTTCAGGAGGGGTGCAGCTTCAGCGGTTACTCATCAGACAGCTTGATGAATGGACGCCTTCGTGGAGAAATCTCTCGCCGGCGTAACAAATCTATCTTCCTGTATCAATTTTTTCAATAAATAATATTTAGTTGTGTCAGGAGAAAACGTGTAAAAATGGCCGTCTCCCCTCCCCCCTCGCTCCCGTCGGTCTTGGTACCTGATCTGTACATCTGTACGTTATCGGAGTGGCCCACCCGTCTCACCTCGCCCCCATATTTCTGCGTAACGCTGTATCTTAAAGTGCACGCTGATGTAAACATCGTCCCGTATTTGTATGCTTGCGTCTTCCCGTGAGTGTGTTTGTCTTCAGCAGCCGGCTCTTGATGCTCACTGCTATTTGTAGCCCCCTCGACCTCACCCCCTCGAGGTGCAGCAGCACAATTATACTCAGAATGTGTGCGAAACCTCTAATTGTTTCCGACACACCCCCTACATCAGCTCTCCTCCTACCTACACACACGCAAACATCAGCA
Source organism: Brotula barbata (assembly GCA_900303265.1). Classification (NCBI taxonomy): domain Eukaryota; kingdom Metazoa; phylum Chordata; class Actinopteri; order Ophidiiformes; family Ophidiidae; genus Brotula; species Brotula barbata. Next base: position 86,599 of record OMNV01029242.1, on the reverse strand, counting down.
GAATAACAATCACGCGCAGGTGAGGTAAAAACGCGCGTGTGCCGCTCGACGGGAGCGGTTTAAAGGGATTAACACAGGTCAACCAAACTGTTCACACACGCATTGTATTGGAAATGAAAATTATTGACGCAATTAAAGCTGATTAATCAATGTCAAGGAAAGGAGGTTGGACTTCATGTTCAAACGTAACTCATTTACCTCCTAACTGCTTGAACCTCAAGGATCAATTAAGCTGCTTGATGTTTAATTATCAGATGTGTGCGTGTGTGTGTGAGTGTGTGTGTGACCATGCTGTTCTTGTTAGCTATTCATAATTCACACAGCCTCGATGAAGGTTACCCGAGATTGTACCAGCTTGGTGCAACATGGTCAGACGTGATATTAAGTTTGTTGTGTTCTGATAAAAATGAAATTGTCCAGCATGAAGTTATTTATTTTATTTTATCTTATTTTTTAAAAATTTTTTATTTTTTTTATTTTTTTATTTTTTAATTTTTATTTTTTTTATTTTATTTTATTTTTTTATTTTTATTTTTTTAATGTTTTAATTTTAAATTTTTTCATTTTTTTAAATTATTATAATTTTTTTAATTTATCTATCCAGCCATCATCTCTTCTCTTTCCACACGTGCACACACACACAGAAACGCTCAAAGTAACACTAGTACAAAACAAGCATTATCTTGTCGTCTAAGATAATTTCACCAGCAGGAGGTGCTAAAGACACAAAATATTCAAAATGAGTAAAACCATGTTACAAATGCGTAAAGAAAATGTTGTGGACGTGGTTACTTTACCATCACACGTTCGTAGACTATGGCTGACATCACTCTGGACATCCTTGCCTTGAGTTTTCTGATGTGTTTTGATTTCGAACACTCGTTTTCATTCCTTTATTTCAGGCACGTAATGTAAAAAGGAAAAGGACGTGTGTTGTAAAGTACGGTGTTTGATTTTATGTTCTCCCCATGCTTCATACCTACACCAAACATATTCAATATAATAATATAAACCCAAATATCTCTCAGATCTACTGATTTAATACGTCGTTCCTCACAACTACAAATTACAAATCAACCCAATTCTTGACTCGTCCTTATGGCTGCGCTGCACCGCCTTGATGAAGGTCAAGATGTTTTTTTCCTTTATCCCTGCGATATCGCATCCATCTCTCCCACTGCATACCACAAATGCACCCTCGCCGCATACATTCCATTACAATATTACAGCACATTTGGAAAAGAACGTAGGTTATTTCCTCTCATGCTGACAAAAACAATTTCCCTCTCAGATCTTAATGAGGATTGCAGAGCCTTTCAAATTATTTTTTTCCACGAAGCTTATCTCGTCTTGGCCCATGTGATATTGATGAGAGGCGAGCAACTGCATTCACGGAATTAAGGTCTTAAAGTCACTGCAACAGAATGCGCAGCAGTTATCATTTCTTCCGGTGATTTAGAGGGTCTATTCACTGGCGAGTGCATGCTTTATGGCGTAATTCACGGTCATAATTCAACGGCAACATCATTATATACTTTGTAACACAGTCTGTACAGAAGGTGAAATGGGGGAGTACAATAGGATGGTTGCAGGGAGGGAGAACGTGGGGGTGGGGTTAAGATGAGCATATGTTCACATAAATTTCTGTGAGACATTTCCTTGACACACTGATAAAATCCTATACTGTGTGTTAGCAACGGAGGAGTCTAGTACGGCCGAGATGAGCTGTCATCTTTTTTTTGGTCATTATTTTTGTTATTCTTGTTGTTTTTATTATTAGCGACTGCATGACTGGAATTTTGCTTGGGATTAATAAAGTATCTATCTATCTATATATATTATATAGTGAAATTGGTTGGTTATATTTTATATAATATTGTGTTGTTATATTGTTCTATATATTGTATTCTTCTTTTTTCATTTTATTTTTGTTGTTTTTGTTATTGTTGGTGTTTTGTTAGCTACTGGATGACCTGAATTTCCTTCAGGATTAATAAGGTTCTATCTATCTATCTATCTATCTATCTATCTATCTATCTATCCTATCCATCCATCTCCATCCATCCATCTATCATCTGATACTGAGACATGGATGTGCATAAATCGCTCATCGTGTCATTGAGCTTTAAACTTTGTCGGCATACTTTCACAGCACGTCACACAGTGCAGGACAACGCACAGAGTTTACGTGAAATTCTCCACGTCGATTCTTGCAATTTGTTCCGTGTTCTGTCGTTAAATATCTTTTACTACATCAGTTTGTTTGTTTCTCGCCCCATCCCTCGTGCCCCATCCCCCAACCTCATCCTGGGTGGGATGGGGATGGGGGATAGGGCAGCAGGGTCACGCCTGTTGCATTTTGTAAGACAGGGCCGCCACTGCCTGAATGTCATGTCTACCTTATGTTTTGGGTTTTTTGGGGTTTTTTCTCTCCCCACAGGATTACTTTAGATGCATCTTTTTAATTGTTGATTGGTCGGATCTGGATCGAGTTGTCATCGTCACGTCTTTGGAGTATGTATTTTTAATTAACGGCTCTCTGGAGATTTTAGCCTGCAGTGAAATCAATGAATTTCAGACGTAAAAAAAGTTATACTCCAACGATCCTGACAACTTGAGTAGAAAAACGCACAAACATTTCTTGAGACAAACCATCACGGTGCCTAAATCGTAATGAGGAAGATGAAAATACCGATGAATTCCCTGTCCGAGCTGAAAGAGTAGAGGGGGCCGTGTTGAAGGTCGACTTATATTCATGTGAACTGACGCTTTAGTGAAAATTCTTATACCCACAGGATCAGTACTAATAAAAAATAAAATACCTACATTGGCAACTTTCCATCTGAGACTGTGTTTAAATGCAAAATTGATTCCTTTATGACTAATTAGTTCAGCGGTGTTTATCGGCAAAACAAACCAATTTAGGAGCCGGTGCGTCGCGTTCCGCTTTTGGAAAAGTAGTGTGACTTGTTGTGATGTGTTTGGGTTTTGTATAGAGTAGGATAAATTGCCTTTTGTTCAAACAGTACATTTTTGCAGTTATGTACTTGATGTCACGGGGAAACGAATGAATCTCAAAACAAAAGCACAATCTGTGAACTCCCATATAAACAAACGAAAAACCAACCAAAACCTGTTCGCTGTCCCTACTCGCATTGGGGCCTAAAGAAGCTGCCTAGAAATGTGCATTCATCCGGAAAAATCTGTTTGTGTCTCACGTAGAGCAACTGACTGATACTGAGGACAGTAAAATGAAGGGACCAGCTGACGGACAGATGGACGCACGTAGGCTGACGGAAAGTCGCTGACGGACAGATGGACAAAAGGGAAGACAAACAGACAAGCACGGGCTGCCGCAGGGACAGAGATACCAGACAGAGAGGTGATTTATTCATGACAATGTCTTTCAGCCCCTGATGTTTATTTTACTTTTAGTTATTTGCACTATTTCAATTCCTCCTTCCCTTAAACTCAGCCAAGCTCAAAACATCTAAATGTGAATCAGTTTGTCGTCCACAACACAAAGTAACCGGTGTGTGTTTCCCTGACTTAACACACATGTACACGTTTGTCACATGCCGACTCCCCTGAGACCAATAAACTGATCGCTGGAGTCCGTCTCAGTCATCCATTTAGGCACTCTCTATTACTATGGAAACAAAACGGTGAGATGTCTTGATTTTTTATTTTTTTTTAAACTGTAACAGTGGTGTTTTGATTTGCCATTTTGCCGACGTACTTGGGGGGGGGGGGGAAATACACTCTTAGTGATGGTGGGACTAACACGACACACATTAATGCCAGTGTCACTTAGACGGGGAAATTACATGCACAATGATGCATCCCCAGTGTCGGCCTCTTTTTATTACTGCGGTAGTCACGCTCGCCAGTTCTCGCCTGCCTGTGTGTGAATTTGCACCATCTGATGTCAACTACAAAAAAAAGAAGAAAAAGAAAGCCCTTCAACCATAATCCAAAGATGAAGAAATCAAACCTGAGGCGTTGCTCTTAGAAGCGCTAATCTCCTGTGGTTAGCGCTACTTCAAAATGTAAAAGGACGCTAGAAGAAGAAGAAGAAGAAAAAGATAGAATATTGGCGTCATCATCAGTGACCATTTTCCTCTCAAGAACTGATAACGACCGTCTAATCCAATATGTAAAATATTCTGACGGTTTCAATCCGGACCTATGGACAAACGGCGATCTGAGTTAGCAACGAGGCTAAATGAGTCTAATCTCAACGCGAGGAAACGGAAGCTCTGCGGTCTCAAATGAAGCTAAACCGTTTGATTCATTTTACCTTGCTATGAAAATGTGAATACATTATTCATGACACAAAGTACTTTGTCTCTAACACCTTAATCACAGTATGGGTACCTCTTCCATTTTCCTCTCTTCAGGGGATAACTGTGCATGTCCGGGGTCCGGAGTCATCATAATTAAATGATTCTGATTTAAGGCAGCCATTACATACGGGGGTCGGCTAATGTTTGCTGGTATTATCGTCGTGTTTTACAAGGGTCAACCCGTCCTCCGTGGGGATCCTGGGAATGGCGTGGCAGCTAATGATTTCCCACGGGACAGTGCATATGTGTGTGTGTGTGTATATATACATGTCCAAATGTCACTTCGATTTAATCATTCATGATTCAAGATGAAGATTTTACGATATCTTAACATATGGGGTTTTTTTCATATATATTTGGGAATGTCTTAATATTAGGATATTAATTCTGTGTCCTTTTCCCTATTTTGACCAATATTTTTGAAGCTAATCCTTCCTTTTAAACCAAATCTTGGTAACGGCACAACGTTTTCTCCTGTTATTTGCCAGTGTGTGTTGTTAATCCAGGTCGGTACCGTTGTTTGTGCCAATATAAATGGAAGCCACCTCTGCAACAAGCTCCAAATATTGGTTGGCGTTTAGAGTGCTTGCCATCATTTTAATTTGGTAATTTTATTGAGAAAACAAAATACCAATCCGGTAACGTCCAATGTGAGGCAGAAGGCAATATTTGTCCTAATAGATTGGAAAATTGACCCAACTGTGAACAGTGAACGTACAGGTTGTTACATTACGCTAAAAGCCAAAATATTCAATCGTCAAGATTTTGCACAGTGCAGCTTTATTGTCCTCAATTAAAAGCTCATCCACAGGAGAAAAAACATTTTGAAATAGTTCCAAAACTGTAACAATCTCTCTGCAACGCTACAACATCGATGTAGAGGGACGACCATAGTAAGCCACTGGGGGTGTTTAAAAAGAGATAAAACACAATAAACGTGGACACTGACATCCACATTTGCATGTAGATAAAGGTTGAAGGGAAAAAAACCCACAAATACCATCACTTAGAATGTGGGGGAGAGGGCACGAGGGCTGCAGAACAAAAGGGAGTTTCCAGTCTGTGATGCACAAGAATAGCTTGACCTGCACGGAGACAGCGAGGGCACCGAGTGAGAGATGAGGAGATAGTCGGGGAATTGTTTGGCTTACAAGTCCTTGGGTCCTTCTTTGAGTCCTTCTGCTTCAGGTCAGTTCCTGGGGCCGTCCACTTAATCAGTAATCAAGATACAAAGCAGGTTGGAGCACAGAGAGTTGAAAGCACTTGTCAAATTATCCAGAGAGTATTGATCGCGTATCGATCCCCCCCCACGCTCGCCCCGGCCTCGCCGCTGGTGAGGGAGTGGGTGCTGTCCCTGCTGCTGAATGTCAGTGTAGCTTCATATCTTCGGGTCCCGGCTGATACGGGATGTGCTGCCACGTTGATAATTGCGTATTGTACATTTGTTGAAAGGGCAAACATACTTGGTGATAATCACCGGGTAGGCAGGGAGAACAACCGTGTCCATTCATTCACAAATGAAACCTTATTCTGGAATGACAGGCTCGGAGCGAGTGTGTGGCGTGAAGTGGTTTCATGAATAATAATTTCGTAATTCAAAGAGTAGCCTTTGGATTTCTTTGATGAAAGAGGAGCAACGCTTGCAAACGTATGCAGATGACTGCCTATTCTACATATATGTTCTTACAAGACATTTCTAGACTGTCACGCCTTTCATATATACATTTCATGTACCGTGCTAAATTAGCAACAAGAATTAGAGCAGTCACACACGGCTGGATTTCCATATGTGTACCGTAATGAGCGCAGAACAGAATGCATGTAAATGTTTGGTGACAACAACGGGGATTTGCATCCCCACAGACTAATTTGCCTAAAAAAAAACGCCTATTTGGTGCATCCAAGTCAGTCCAGCATGTGTGAGACAATGTGAAAGTGAAGTGCTGTGACAAAAAAGTGGTAAATATTTTCAATTCCTGAGTGTAATTTTATGTTCAGCCCATAAAAAAGGCATGGAAATGTCAAGCATGTTGCTCGAAAACAGCCAGATGCACCGTGGCAGCTTTTGCAGGTGTTGCATTTCTTTTTCTTTTTTTTTTTTTGTCTCTGTATAATCGCCTCATAATGAGCGCATTTTCTCTCAGCCGTGCTGCCTACATTGCTTAGCGAAACTGTAACCCGAACCCACACAGTGCTATTGAAAATAAAGCAAAATTCTTTTTGAAAAAAAATTACACCACATTTAGAGAAAATAGGCACCAAATGAAACGCTTGATATCATTTAGGACCACAAATATTCAACGAATGGGTCGGGTAGGCTGGTAGAGCACGACTCGAGCTCTTACCAAGGAGTCACGCCTGTGTGGCGCTGAATGCAAAGACTGGAAGCGGTGAAGGTCTGAGCAAACGGCTCCGCGTGCCAGGCAGTGGGAGGACGGAGACTGGAGAGTCCATAGCATTTGCAAACAGCACCAGATGGCGATGATGTGATGGAGTAACAGGTAGCGATTGTTTCTGGCCTCTTGGTCACCTTGGCAACAAGCATCTTTTTCTTTAGAAAGGAGCTGACATAAACAAGCATTCGGTCAGAGAGTCAAAACTTGTTGCTAATGGCGACGTGAGAGGCTAAGTTAGTACGTTAGTGGCCTCACTGTAGTGGATGCGAAGTTTTATTTTCAATGTAAATGAGGCGCTTTGATACATGGATGCTAAGCTAGCACCGCTCTCTCTCTAACTTTATTTTTGTACTCCAGTTAACCCTACGATGCTTCCTTTGTGATAAAATTCAATATTGGATGATCGATTAATACACACAATACATTTTCAGCCGACTCGACTCTCCAAGTGATTATGCTGCCCCCTACAGTCCAGTACCCATTTCTTTTTGGAGCCAAGTCTTGGATAGAAAGGAAGAAAGCACGCTCACCACTCACCACTGAGTTGTCACCAAATCCCAGTTTTGCTTTTGAACTGAACACGGTGGTGGGTGATGGAGTAGAATAGTTCAAAAAGTATCGTAAATTGAAAAGCGTACAGGATGAATCACACAGCAGCACCGTGTAGAAACTGGCTGCTGATAGCATTGCTGTAATAATAATAAAGCAGTATTGCAGCCTGTCCCAGCTATACATGATGGGCAATTGAAATCATAGTTATTATGCAGCCTACCTGGATCATCCCGCCTCTCTGAAAGGCTTCCGTCCATCTTTACGTTTGTTTTTGTTCTTATCGTCGCGTCTCCCTTAATTGTCTTTTGTTTCAACTCGACGTGCTCTGATGCGATGTGAGCCCGATGCGGTCGATTGCATAAGTGGCGCCGAAGCAGATATCCCAGTTGGAAAGCATTAACATAAGTGGAAAATTGCCAAATTATGCCACGTTTTCTCTTATTCGTCGTAGGGACGTGGCCAGCTAATGGAAAGTAGAAATTTCCACCGTCAAAACTTGAAAACGTCGGGATATTTTAATTAGAATTGCATCCTTTTTTTCGTGTATTTCTCAGAGGAACGTTTTCCTCCTCCTCATTCATCACCCTGTCGCATGTTTTTTAATGCATTATCTGATGGTAATTTGATACGGAATGGGGGGGAAAAAAACAGCAAAAAAAAAGTAAAATGCTAATGAAACAACCTCAACAAACGGACTCGGCAATAGAACAAACAATGAATTATAGATCTCTGCTTCACAAGGTCAAGATTGAGTGAAGGAGAAAAATAGTACCTGTGGGTTGGTGAGAAGTGCTATCGTTGACTAATAGTCGCTCACTGGGTACCATCTGGCCGTGTAAACACCAATAAGACGAGATGTCCGTGGAAACATTTCCAGCGTGATTTACCGTTACTTTGGACGGTGGCCTTGGCTCTGTGTGGTGACACGGTCTGTAGTAAAAGTTCCCATAAGGGCTATATGAAGGGTGTGTCTAAAATGTGCACATGCACTCTGAGGCAGCGCTATCACCACACCATCTGTAGTCACTCCACAGGAACATAACCAGCACCATTTATTGCACATATGATTACTGGATGGCAC
>OMNV01029242.1:56684-77169 GCA_900303265.1 Brotula barbata | reverse complement strand
AATAAAATTATTTATTTATTTATTTATTTATTTAGTTAGTTAGTTAGTTATATAATGCAAGTTGTAGGCAGAAAATAAATAGAATAGATGAGAAAAATTTCAAATAACAATACAGTGATGTTACTGAAGAGAGTTTAAAAAAATTTGAACTGTAAAAAAAAACAAGCATCTTTTTTCATGTTAAAAATATATATTTTGGGACATTATGTTAGCTAGTTAACAGCATATAGGTTGACAGTATATTAACCATATCATTTTAAATTAGATGCAGAATCATTTCAGTAATAAGGGGGCAGTAACACTTTGGACAAAGTCACTGACATCATGTAATGAGTCAGAATGATCTCAAAAGTACAGAACTTTTAAATTAAACATTTTAATTTGACTTACTAAATCATTGGTTCATTGACTCACACTGTGACAGGTTTTAATTTAGTTTGTACGAAATGACACAATCAGTCGTCGAAAGCAACAACTCACAACACAAACAAATCACCAAATCACAGTATGCAGAGGAGGTGGAATGGAGGGGAACCGTGCTTCATATTCAGCATAAATGTGGGCACACACACTCAAGGAGCTCTGGGGAAAGTTACAGTAACCCGAGCATAAAATAAGCAACAATTCATCGTAGCGTACAAAATGGCAGGATTAAGTTGTTGTCCTGAGTCACGCTGCAGTTTCAGAGCTGATGGACACTTCTGACATCCAAGAAAATTAGCTCAATCTTGTCAGCGTTGGAATAAATGTGCCGGGCAGACGTCCAAAGAGAATGTGTACGCGAGGCAGCGGAGACAGAGACCTCAATCTGGGGTTCATTCAAAGAATCAGACGAGAAAACGGGCACAGCATGCTCGCCTCGACTGCTGTCACACGCACAAAAAAAACCCCCCAAAAAACTGCTTTTTGTGTTTGCGTTTGAGATCAAAAGTGTTCCGAGCGGGCGGAAACACGGGCTCAATTTCATGCCAAACTGAATACCAAAAAATGTCCCCGTGCCAGCTCATCTGCATAAACACAACTTCAGCTGTGCTTTGCTCAACTCGGCTCAAGTGGGTTTCTTTTGGCATTACCGAGCAGATGCAACAGACAAAAATGGACTTGCACAAGATGGAAATGGCTCCGTGCCTGTGTTTGGGCTTCTGTTGGCATTTCATTTACATATCTGATTTGGTAGTTGTCTCATCAGACCGGAGGCCTGATGTCCTGGACACTCTGTCAACTGATCATCACCCAGCGGTGAACTCGATCAGATGCTGACGGCTGTGCCAGACGTCCCAGTGGACCCAAATGGATAATATGGGCTTGCTTAGAACATCTGGCGGAGAACTGTCCGGAATGATTTAGGCTCTCGCCTTTGGCAAAAATTTCAGTGCCATTACCATTTCTGGAGGATGGAGATGTGCAGTCAGATTGGACACTGTATAAATCTCACCACAGGGGGCGAGACGCTGTAAAGCTGAGGAAGGAGGTCATCCAAGCCCGGTTGCCATGGGTGACTTCATGCTCAGACGCATCAATAGCTGAAAAATTAAGCAAAGAAGGAGGAGCTTGGAAACGCAGGAGATGATTGCTTTTAAGCTGCCTCAAAAAACCATTTGGCAACTCAGGGGGGGAGCCTCATTCAGGCCATGTTGAGAAGGGAGGAATATTGTTGGCCTCAATTTGGAAGGAATTTTAAAACTAAAAATGCATTATTGAAAATGGAAATGGAAATAAATAAGACTCCCCCGCTTATTTTGGTGTAAATTCATGCTTGAGATGAAGAGTCTGACTGAGATTTGTTGTTTTTCTTACATTTCATGCAGCCAGATATGTTGGAAAATCCATGTCAATAAATAGTTACATTCTGGTCACAGGTGAAGGAAAACAAATTTCATCCAGAGATGAAAATTGCATTTCCATTTTGAACACTCGTCTGAATTTAACATTAAAAGAAGAAAAAACAAAACAAAAAAAAAACTCCACAATGTTCACGCTCATTCTATTGATGATCGTGTTTTTGTTCCTTCCTCCTACGTGATGCTATTTCTGATCGTATTAAAGTTTAATGTGCGTGTGGCTTGTCTGTCACACCCGTTGAAGAATCGCTGATGGCATTCTTGTACACCTCTAGAACACATGACTGTGGTACCAGGATGTGTGATCTGTCAAGGAAATAATCATGTTTTCACCCAGCATCCGGCTCCTGCCTTTAGTGCAGGTTGGAGCTAACGTTAATCAACAATATCCACCATGTTCTCCAGGTGAAGACTGTATGACGAGCAGTATGTCATAATTCAACAGGAGGCCTGTATGATAATTCAATTTCATACATCATAATCCCTGTTGATCTCTTACGTTCTTACTCTCAAAACACACTATGTCTTTTGATTCCTTAGGCTTTGGCTTATATTGCACACACACAAACATACACACACAGTTGTCACATAACTTCCTAATTTTCTTTTTGTCTGACAGCATACATTCCAACAATTTTTTGCCTCATGCACCAACTAAACAAAACTAAAAATGTATGTTTTTGGTTTTTATAACACCTTTATAACAGCACAACATTGTGTTTTTCTTTGTTTTACAACATCTTTATAACAGCACAATATTATTTTGTTTGTGAAATTAAACCTTCATGACAGCACAATATTATTTTGTTTATGTAATAAAACCTTTGTAACAGCACAGTATTGGTTTTTTTTTTGTTTTACTAACCCTTTATAACTACGCAATATTGTTTTATTCTGTCCTAAACCTTTATAACTATGCAATATTGTTTTATTCTGTCCTAAACCTTTATAACAACGCAATATTGTTTTATTCTGTCCTAATCTTTATAACAACGCAATATTGTTTTATTCTGTCCTAAACCTTTATAACAGCGCAATATTATTTTGTTTGTATAATTAACCACTATAACAGCACAAAATATTTTTTGGTTTTGTTTTAATGGAATTTTATAGCAGCACAATAATCTTTTTTTTCTTTACTAAACCCTTAGAGCAGCACAAATGTACTGTTTTATAGACCATCCTAGGATGTATTTCTGTCTTCCCAATCATTGCAATCAACATGAATGGGGTCGTCACTGTAGCTGACCTTGGTAAAGACAATAAAATTAATTATATTCAATGAAGGCTGTAAGATATTGTCACGCCTCCAGCAAGGAAAACAAATAGCATTTGAAATTCAAACTAAGGGGAACATTTGTAGATTCAGGCCAAAAAAAAAAAAGGCATCAAATAACTGTTAGAAGTGTTCGTTAAAGGGTCATCTATAGCTCAAACTACCCAGAGAATGTAGGGAATTTGGACGGTTTATTTGAAACGGAGGTCATGGTAAAGCAGTAATCTGTGCAGTGCTGCATGCACAAATAAGCTTGAAAGAGTCATCAGAGGGAAGCCTCTCCTCTGATCCCGACACAAAAGACAACATCTACGACGCAGCACGCAGCATTTAGATAAGCCAGAGGCTTCAACAACAAAGTGTTGGGGGCTGATGAAATGAGGAGTGAAGTCGCTGGGCTCAATCGATGATGTTTGTTGGGGAAAGGGAACCGCATTCAAAGAACACCTCGTCTAATGTTAAGTGTAGGAATGGATGCCTTGTGCTTTTGGTCCATTTGGCAGCTCGGAGTGAATTATTTGTTTTCGAGGTTTTTTGGTTGTTGTTTTTTTATTTTTTCTTAAATATATTGATATCGACTCTTTTCAAAAAATAGCGAAAAAGCAAATTGAAGAAGTCTCCAAATTGGAGACGCCCAACATGATTTCAAGCACAAACAAAGCAAAGTGACTCTGAAGTGTGGACTTAACAGCTTGTTTGTCTCTGTGTCTCTCTTCCCTATCTATGACTGGAAGCATATTCAGAGCTGTACTGAGGGGGCCGGACGACCTTGTTTACTAGCCAGTGGGATTGTGAACCGTGTCCTTGTACATGTGTTTTGGCTTATGTGGGCATATAAAATGTGTGTGAAAATCACTTTATACTGTTCTGTTCCCTTTACAGAAACGGGGCATTTTTCTGAGTATCTCAAAGCAAATATAAACTTCACTGCACCTAAGAATATTGCTTGCAGAACACAATAAGCAATCTACAAGCAACAGAGGGGAAAAAAATACAAAAGAATGGGAAGGCTGTTATTGTGGAGGCTATCATTACTAAATGGCTATAAGCTGCGTTTGCAGGTGCCATATATTTATTTTATGCCTCACACATTAAGCATTGTGGACTTTCTTTGTTTCCTGCAGCGGTTGTATTTATGTCCTTTGGTAAAACAACAAAACTAACAACGTGTCCCACGCGGGCCAAGCCCTCATGTCCGTAAAATGAGGCATCAGCAAAAATATATATATAAAAGACACTTTCAATGGCAAAGAGTTTTAACACGTGTGTTGCATTTTTTGGACACTGAGAGAAAATAAAATGCGTGGGACACACTAAAAGTTGATTTAGCTGATTTAGATCACGACTTAACCCCTTGTCGCATTAGAAAAAAATCTATTTCTGAGTATATTTCACATTCTCGAATCTGTTTGCAGTAGTTCTGTCCAATCTGGTCCTTAAGTTGAACGTCATCATTATTAATATACAGTATTATCATTATTATATACTTTATATATCATAATTTTTATTATTAGCTACTGGATGACTGGAATTTTGTTAATTTTGAATTTCGGGATTAATAAAGTATCTATCTATCTATCTATCTATCTATCTATCTTACATCATCATCATGATGTCATCATGATGTCATACGTCATCACTACTCTTCGTCATACTAACAAACACAAATCCCGGTAAACACACGTTTTGCTCACAGCGCGTTCCTTTCTCCGTCACACACACCTTAGCTAAAAAGCCCAACATCATACCCACCTCCCAAATGATGTCACCTATGATGTCATCCCCCGACTTTCTAGGCAACGTCCTCGTTTTCTTCCTTTTCTCCTCGTTTACTGGCGATCATCCCCACCAACTGGACATGAGCGTCTATCGGTCTGGCAGTGACAAACACAATGTAACAGTGCTAACGTGCATTCTGTACGCTCACATTCCGCAGGTTTTAATGTTAAATACAACTCTTGAACCTTTTGGTGCGATTTTGTCCTTTGACATATTTGTCATATAAGTACAGAGCACCGAATCTTCACGCACCGTTGGCCGCGCTGACTTTTACTGTCTATGAGACGGCCTTCATGATCTTAACAAGGTTACACTCTCACTCTTCTGATCATTTATGCTGCCAAAACTTCGACTGATTATGCATTGCCCCCCTGCTGTTAGCGTATGGGCTGATCTCTCTTTGCACCAACTCAGCCTCCTCCTGTTGGGGTCTTATACATAATGCACAAGGCGAGAGATGCCCCTGCAAGTATGGTAATAATGCGTACATCAGCGAAACATGCCCTGTGGGTTCTCTTCTGTAGAACCCTTGTAGTTCTAATGGGCACCCCCGGTATCACGTATGCTGCTTGAGTTGATTTTGGGAGAAGCCTCTCCGTCACGGCACATATCGTGTCGCAATCACAAGTCGTAAAATGTTTCGTGGCCTCTGACTCTGAACTGTGAATTTTTCCATCAATTTCAAACCGTGACTTGTCGTACAACCGATAGCGGCCGCGTCGACGTTTAATTCTGAGCTTAATACATTTAGCAGTCATGACCATACGTGGAAGGAAGAAAAAAAAAGAAAAACCCTGTGCGTGTAAAGGAGGTGATATTTGCCCGTGTTACACCATCTATCTTTCAATCTGCCACATCTGCTGCACCAAACTGACGGGTTAATGAGGGGCACACATGTCCTGTTCTATTTCCTGCAATCAGCTCACTCAGACGTTTTGACAGGAGGCAATTATGGACGAAAAATACTGAGGAGGCTACAAAATCGCTTAGACACACAGACACGGATAAATCTATTTGCAGGGTCAAAACTGCACACGGGATAAGGCTCAGCGGACCTAATTGGCATAAACTCTGGAACTTTCGCTCTGCACGTAGGGACAGGGCCATTTAAACCCCAATCTAATCACCCGCTACTGTAGCCTGCAGAATGTTTAAGGTTACGAACAGACTGCTAAATCTTATATTGCGTGCAGATTTGGTAGGAAAAAGATTCACCACGGTTACCGCAGATCTTGCAATGATCATATATTGAGTATCGCTGGTCGTAATTTACTGCTTTCTGTCTTTAAATAAAAAAAATGGTGCTCAGAAGAAGTAAAAAAAATGCTAAAAGCGATAGCGGCGATGATACGTGAACTGAGGTGACAGCAGATGGAGAGCAGTGGAGATTACCTGTCATGGTTCTGACTCGGGTGGAGGTTAGGGTCATTAAAACATGCTGCCTGTGTGTCTCCATCTTGCTGAGTGATTGAGTGATAAGGTGGTCACAAATGATGCAGGTCAGTCGTATATCAACCAACTAATTTATATAACTCACCTTAGCACCCCTGCACGTCCAAGGTGATATTGACTAGCATCAGATATACAGTAAAGGGCATTACGGAAATATGAGGACTCAGCAACTTTTTATCTGAGCACCTTAGGCAGCTGTGCACTGTTTTTTTTTTTTTTATCTTTATCATTAATCCATGTTGGTTGAAATAAATACATAAATATATAAATAAGAGATTTGTCCATGTTCAGAAGCCGAGAATGGTCGGGCTTGCAATGATTTTTTTAATGGAATTAACTCGAGATGAAAAAAGTTGTTTTCTCGTGATAACGCGATGAATTCATCCGTTTTCACAAGAAAACAAAAGGTTGTTTCCTCTTAATTAAAATTTCATCAGAGAACTAAAACTACAGATTTATGCCTCAATTTACTGTTAAGTTATGATCAAAAGATGGTGATCAAAAGAGCCAGACACAATTTAGGAATTCTCCGCAATTATCACAAGAAAACAACTTTGGTCATCTCGAGATAACGGAATAAATTACACTCTGATGTCGATATGTCGGCATTTAAAATTAACTGCAAGTACCGCCATTTTTAGCCTCTGTATCCATGCAGAAAGACAATTCTGTGGCTAATAATGGTAACAACACTCTGATACTGCATCTAATTATAAACTCAGTGTGATTTTTGCTAATGAGGAACAAATTGAAGCTACTTGTGAATAAAGGTGTTAAGAGAGACATGAAGCAGTGTCAAGCTAATTCCAAGATGCCTCGCTTTTGACAGGAAGCTGGTCCAAACCTGTAATGTGTCTCCTAATCTGCCCTTCCACCTTGGGCTATCTGTCATGATTGACACTGTGTGCTCAGCGCTAACAACACAAACATTCAATCTGACTGTTGAAGCCCCACAAGGCATTTAATTTCCCTCCAGTGAGACAGCTCCAGACTAAACCCTGTGATTACAGGTAGACCACTCGTGAAAGTTCAGCTTGCCAGGATGCTGCTCTCCGGTGATTCAGGCACATTAACATCCCAGACACTCAAGATGATTTGCATGCATTGTCAGCTCTTTTAAAACATCACACTAAGCAGTGGAACAGCTTGCTGCTGCTGAGGCCGAGGGCCTCACACCTCCCTGCTGTCAAAGATTTGCACACTCGCAACCCTAATCATGGGTGTGGGAGGGCTACATGTTATTTAAAGAGAATGACTTAAGGGGAGAGGGAATTGGGGTAGAAAAGTGGGAGGACTATTTCTATTTTATTTTTGCTTCGGGGAGCATAGTGTGATTTTTTTTTAATACTACCCCTACATATAGTACCCCTGCACCACCCCCTCCCTACACACCCGCACACACCTTTCCCAGTCTTGCCATCCACTGCCGTGTGCCATGCGTACACAGACGCTACAAAATTCCTCTCATGTGCTCACACTAACGAACTGTGGATGGTGGTGTGCTTGATGAAACTGGAGTTATTTTTATTTTGGCCTCTGCATTCTATTTTTATTGTTTGTTCGTTTTAAACTAGAGATCAAATGTTACTCCAGGGTTTTTATATTGCAGTCTGGAGTTGGTAGAGATGAGGGTCAATAACAGAGCTGTTTTTCCAAAGTTTAACTAAAGCAAATTATTTACTATCAGAGATGCAATCTAAAAATGAACAGAAGACCGAAGATGGAAATAATGATAATGCTAATAATAACGGTATTTGTAAAGCACCTTTCACACAGGTAATGCACATAAAATAGAATAAAAATGAATCTAAAAAAACTGTTAACCTCATTAAAATTAAAAGGATAAAAGAGACAATGCATGAAATCAAGTAAAAACATTATTAAAGGTGGCGCAGTAGCACAAGCATTTACCAAGATTCGGCTAAAGTGAAAAGATGTGTTTAAAGTTTTCTTTTAAAGGTAATTACTGAGCTTGCTTCCCTGATATCAATGCTAGACTTAATTGCCAGGTAAACCTGAGTCCTGTCATCACCAGAGGTAAAATTAATGCCATAGCGACGGATCATGTCAACAAATTTGGACCCAGAAAAGATTCTTAACCGTAATTTGTGACAAAGTATAAACTGACAGGGTTTTTTAAGGACAGCAATGATGATGCGGTACTAGACGTGCCACCTCAGTGTCTCAGTCCGATCATCAGAATTTGATCCATGGACTTATTGAAATCCAGAATTAAGTCAAGTTCTAGACAACCATGACGCATTCAGCGTATCATTGGTCTTCTTCAGGAACTTCTCACAAATCCCGTTATTTTATTTTAGTTTTATTCTCATATCGAGGATATTAATCTAGTTAATCTTGATTCTGTCTTTTCGTTTTGCTGCTGCGACGAAAGGATTTCCCCCTGGGGATGAATAAAGTATCTATCTATCTATCTATCTATCTATCTATCCATCTATCTATTTTCTCCCACCTCAACCACCATCATGGATATGGAACATGGAATTTTGCTTAATCTGTAATCATTTGCGTTATTAGCAGGGATTACAACACTGTTTTTAAGTCGCTGCTAGATTAATCCAATACTACGTGTGCTTGGACAGTAAACTCATCATCCTGCATTTTGGTTTGTCAACTTTGGAAACGCCACAAGCGCCAACATACAGAATTTTCTTGCTACGTTCCATAAAATCATAATTACAGATTTATGTTCAAACGTGCAGACCCCTATTATAACTAACCCTATCATCACCAGTATGAGCAGCATCTTCTACAATGCTCCGGTAGGAATAATTGCATCACCCTGGCAACCCCGAGGCTGATGGAGCTTCATCGCCTTGCTAACAAAACATCCCAAAAAAAAAAAAAAAAAAAAGCTGCAGGAAGATTGATCAACTCTCATAAGGAAATACAAAAGACTAAATGTATCTCCTTTATGAGAAAAGGTAAAAACTGTAATTACACGGAACACAATTGCATTTTAAGTACATGGAGGACATGAAAAAATGAAACAAAAAGAAAACAATTTCTCCAGACAGAAGGTGCAAAGTCCAGGTCTCCAATCCTCTCAAACGTTTTCCGACAAATTTGTAAGGGAACAATTAAAAAGCAAAGCGGTTGAGTTAAATAACATAAGAAACTAAAAAAAGAAAAGAAATTGAGTATTTGCTGACCTTCACTTACAAAGACAAATGTTTGAATTGGTGGATGAAACTTTTAATTACATAGAATAACGAGAATTACTTACTCATTTGTATAACTTTCTTGGCATCCCAGTGTAAACGATAACAATTTCAAGGCCCGTTAATCTGAGAGAATACAGAGGTGGCCACTTGATGAACGCCTGTTTGAGAAGAGTGTGAAAAGAATGAAGAAGAGCACGAAAGGGCCCGTCCCTATCTGAAGTGTTGAATTGGAGTTGAATTATTTTTCAGTAACGTTTAAGTAGCAGTACGTTCCTTTAACTCTGTCAAGTGTGGCCATGTGTTTCTAAGATTTTTGATAAATATCTTAAAAACAAATTCATAAGATAATATTAGGAATCTACATACAATACAGTTTCACACATTTTTCCATTTTCATTCCGTGTGTCACTTATTACTGTAAACATTGAGGGACCTTTCCAAAAAAAAAAAAAAAGTTTGCAAAAAACTTTTTTTTTTTTTTGCACGCATATGAAACCTTTTTTCATTCGCACCAGATAAAACACGTTTGAAGACGTTTCTTGTGATGGTCCCTTGAAGGGAGAAAATTATTTCCGAGTGGAATTTAACTTAGATCGAAAAGCAAAACCTTGGAGCATAAACATGAAATGTATAGAGCTGAAAAATCAACTGAACATTCCATTTTTATTTTATTTTTTTTACCCTGGCAGGATGTCACCGTTCCTGCTGCTCTGTGTTGTACCTCAGCTCGTATCAGACGCGCAGCATGGAGGTTGGCAGGGGGACCGAGATCTTGCTGAGCTTTTGAATATGCATTTGTACGTGATGTCTGTGTGACACGTTCTATCCAATTCTCTGTAAATCCGCGCTCAAAAGGACAGCATCCTCTCTCCATGCGTTCTTACAGATCTGTTTAGACGTGCCAGTAACATCTCTGTCTCCAATTGAATTTGCTTAGACTGTGTATTATCCAAAATGCTCACTAAATTTGTTTACTCTGACACATAATGCTCATTTCTATCACCCTATAGCTATCACCCTCATAAACAACAGCTGAGACCTTCACCAGGACCACACTGAATATGGATGGATGGAGGGATGGATGGATGGAAATATGGATATATGGATGGATAGATGGATGGATGGATGGATATATGGATGGATGGATGGATAGATGGATGGATGGATGGATAGATGGATGGATGGATAGGATGGATATATGAATGGATGGATGATATATGGATGGATGGATGGATGGATGGATATATGGATGATGGATGGATATATGGATGGATGGATGGATGGATGGATGGATATATGGATGGATGATAGATGGATGGATGGATGGATGGATGGATATGTGGATGGATGGATATATGAATGGATGGATGGATGATGGAAAGATGGATGGATGGATATATGGATGGATGGATGGATATATGGATGGATGGATGGATGGATATATGGATGGATGGATGGATATATGGATATATGGATATATGGATGGATGATATATGGATATATGGATGGATGGATATATGGATGGATGGATAGATGGATGATAGATGGATGGATAGATAGATAGATAGATAGATAGATAGATAGATAGATAGATAGATAGACAGACAGACGGTTCTGAAAAGCATCCGTAAGATATTGAGGATGTTTGAGCTTAAAGTCCTTGTTTGCATTTCCACTTTTTGATTTTGCACGATTAAGGTTTTACCGTTGGACAGTTTAAACCACTCGGTTAAAGATTGTGTTTGCAGCGAGTTGAAGTATTGCTGTTGACTTATTGAACGTCGCTCCCACCCACGACTGAGTTACAAAAACAGCTCTGCTTCTAGTTTGGTTCCCTTTTTCATCAGGGAGCGATACGACTTGTAAGCCAATCTAACTGAGGGCATAATTCAACCTCATTTGTCAGGAAAGGCTCCAATTATTCCAAATGAGGCCTACGTTTAATTCGTAGCGGAAAAATACTGTTTCTGCATTCGGCATTGTTCCGCGAATCACAATTACTTGACCGTCTGCAAGACAGTCCAATTAAAGAAGACACTTCCAATCCATCAAGAATTCGGCTTGATTGGTCCCCGTGTCAAACAGAATAACACAGCTGCTTCCTGGTAGAAAATGAACATGTCAGCAAGAGATGACAGCGCCATTTCACCTCCGCGCGCAAGACTAATAAGTGATTGACGCTGCCCGCGATCACACGAGGCGGCCGAGTGATTGAAGGGCCGACAGTCAAACTGTTCCGTCGTACGACAAACAGAAAAGTGTAGCTTTCGTGTAAATAAATCAACAGTTTGTACTATTTTACAACATGGCCGCCCTCCACATTAGTCACCGATGAACCGTTGTAGCTGCGTTTTCGGACTTCATCAGCTACCAAATCGACGTTTTTACAGGACACATTTCCCGAAAAAGAGGACGCCGCAGCTCCGACTGACGATCACGGTGCTTCAAGAGACACATTTCTATTTCTTTCTTTTTTTTTTCTTTTGTCACACTGCATAGCTCCACTTGTGACATTCAGCACAGTCAATCCAGTTAATTCCATTTGGCTTTTATGGCAGATGGAACACAGTGTGCTATTTTATTCCAAGATATTTGAAATGCAGAAACAGCTTTGCCTGCTTTTAAAAATTTTCTCTGCTGGCTGGATTTAACTTTAAGGGCTCTATTTTTGTAGGGTTACTGGCACGGAGCGCAGCCTTATGGCTCCGCTGTTGTATTTTTTTCATTTTTTTTTTGCAGCCCACTCTGCTTTGTTCGCGCCGATTTCACCATTTTGGTATTTTTGGTGACACCCTTGTGCCACCGTAGGAGGAGGAGGAGGAGAGGCAAAGCAATCCGGCCCAGCGACACACAGACATGTTGAAAATGATCCTCTGGTGTTTTCACATTTTTTTTTCTTTATCTATTTCTTACATCGCCAGGGCTGCAGTGTAATCTTTAATGACCTCTAAAGCTGAATGGAGCCACAAAGGTATGGCAAGAGGCGGGCGCAAGTGCAAAATTCTGCTACAAAGAACCCATTTGATGCAGTTTTGTCAATTCAAAGAGGTAAAAGATGTAAGAGTATTTACAGTCAAATATGCGTGCAACCTCAAACCGAGAGCAAATTTCCTCTTTTACTGATATACAAGAGATTCTAATGATGACTGCGCTCCTCTTAAACCTGTTTTCCCTTGAAATGATAGAAAAAAAATGTCAGCAACACCGGATGAATAACTGAAATATTTAGTTAAAGCCGGGGTTTGGAATATGTCACGTTAAAGAAGGAATCGCTGAACTCAAAGTAAAAATTGACTTTCTGCAGACGGCACATGACAAACGTGTCCACCCACAAAACGCACCGTTTCTACTTTCTGTTACACGCTCTCGGTTGGAAAATAATGTGTATTCCCTTCTTTCACATTGTCATTTCATGGAGGTAGAACACATTTATCTCCTTTGTGTGCATGAATCGCACTTTTGTCATCTAAGAAATTACAGAAGACCGGCCTCTGTCCAACAGAAATAGATGTGGGAGTTTTTTGAAAATACCAGATCCCTTCAAAGCTTCGGGGAAAGAAAAAAAAACAAAAAAAAAACGTAATCAATTCGATTGCGTTGGTTGCTTGGTAACTGAGGTCATCGTCGGACATTTTCATAGGTTATATACGCTCACAATAATGTCTCGGAGCGGTACACAAGCTCAGGATGCATCAGCGGCTAACTGTCTATCCTTTTGCACACATCAGTGTTAGGATCTCCCTGCAGAGAATCAGGAACTGTGAGTGCAGCCACGTACGTGAGCGGCATGGCAGGCTCTCATTTTACCTTCAGGCGCTGGCTGTCAGTGTACCTCCACTACAGACTTACAAGTGATAGAAAGGAAAAATTCCTCGTATTACGTCCGTTTGTTGACGAACTCCGGAAGGTGGCAGTGACGCTGCGGGAACTTTTAGTCAAATACGAAAAACGCACAAACGCTTATTCTGGTAATAATCCAAATAAAAACGTACACGATTTTCTATTGATATTCGTTGTGTTCAGACAGTCAGAGAATTTAGATGATAAACAGGATCGTTCAGCAATTTGCTCTCCTCTGGAAATGTCAAAAATAAGTTCAGAGATGAGTCAAAATCTATAATAAACATATGCAGATTTCTACTGACGGATCAGGAAGGAGGTAGAAGGGACAGATAGCAAATTAAGTATTTATTTGGGCCGGTGTTGCCGAGGGGGTAAGGGTTCGATCCCCTGCTCCTCCATGTCGAAGATCCCTGAGCAAGACTCTAACCCCAAA
The DNA here is from genome assembly GCA_900303265.1 of Brotula barbata. NCBI lineage: Eukaryota > Metazoa > Chordata > Actinopteri > Ophidiiformes > Ophidiidae > Brotula > Brotula barbata. The sequence goes on along the minus strand of OMNV01029242.1, from coordinate 63,360 downwards.
TTGCTCCCGGCAACCAAGTGGGCCCTGCATGGTTACCTTGGCTGTCGGTGTGTGAATGTGTGTATGAATGGGGGAATGTGAGGCAAACATTGTAAAGTGCAGTCCATTTACCAAATACTGTGGTGGTACAGCTCTCCTTGTTTGGTGTTTGGAGGTGGAAATGATCCATACTGTCTCCGTGTGCGTGGTCAATGCGTGCGTTGCTGATTGGATAGAATAAGTAATGTGTCTGGGTCCATACCAACGTCTGTCTCACTGTTCCATGACCACTTTCCATCTTAGCAAACAGCATCAATCTTTCTTTCTTTTCTTTTTTCTTTTTTTTTTTTTTACTTAATTGCTTTCTGTTCTGCTTTCTGACTTTGCCCTCAATTTTTTTTCCTAAGTTTCTCTTCACTTGATGATCGATTCTCTGCTCATCCCTGTTGAGCTTCCTGTCTACCATTACGTTTAACTTCATTGACATCGGCGACTCAATTCCTGCACACCACAAGATCACAGATTTCCTGCCACTGTCTGCTGCGGACCATGAAAGGGTCTGGAAGTGGAGCCCAGGAGTCTAATGAATGGAGGAAGGATGGTTTTTTTACGATTCATTTGAATGGAAAAGAATGAGCTGCAAAAAATCCAGGTCATGTCAACATCATTCATAGATAGATAGATAGATAGATAGATAGATAGATAGATAGATAGATAGATACGCATTCATTTATCATTAGCTGCAGAAAATTCATGGTTCAACCTACTACTACTTAAATTGTGCACATGATTTTACCACAAGGTGGCATTGTGAAGATGGATGTGAGACGTCAGTGTCAGTGTGTGTCCCTTCATGAACATAGACCAGCAGTGTAAATTCATGTTTACTGTTGGGTTGTTCTCCAGTGGTAAACTAATGATGACACATGAGAACACATACATTGAATTAGTGTGCGATTCTCAGAAACATGTTTTTGTTTTCCTTTTTCATCTGTTTAGTTTATTGTGTGTAATGGAGGATAATTGCATGTGAGGTCATCAATAAATCAACAGAGTCTGGCACGCCCTTCAGTCAAAAACTCCTCATAAAGATCCCGCCTGGGTTACTGCATCTAATTAATAAAACACTTATTCTTAAATTATCCTACTTAAAGAGAAATAATCATTTCTCTATGTCAGCCACATAATTTATGCATTAGCAGCGTGTTGTAGAAGGATACACACACACACACACCCCAAAAAGCGTGGTGGAAGCAACGATCAAAATTTGATTTTTGGAGCAAGATGAATGAAATTCAATGATTCAAGGCGACCCAGAATATATATCACAGGGACATGTGCAGTTTAAGAGATAATATTGCCCCTATATCAATATGTGATCACTACAAAGTCTTTTTTGTTTCTGAGTTATTGTTGTCAGGTGAGACTTGGCAGCTGGGAGCCTCGGGTGATGGAGTCTCCAGCTGCCACGTTATCCAGCATTGTTCAGGTTCTAAAAAACACATTATTAAAACATAAGACCATGCACCGAATCAAATTGAGTAAGTGGAATCACTCACAGTTGGCCGGGGAACAAATCCACAGCGGAGTGTTTTTTGGCAGGGACGACATCGGGAAAATAATGTTGGACTGGATCTAGCAGTCAGTCCAGGTGCACCGGTTCTGAAGATGTTGTCCAATACAAATGATCTCTCTGATGGATTCTTCTTGGACATTGAAATGAGCTTGGTTTGTTTCATCCCCTGTTTAAGATTCCAGCACCACCGTGTTGTTGTTCTAGGCCATTTGCAGTCCTTTCATTATTTCACTCCTCGGGGGGGGGGGGAAGTCTTCGCACTCAATATACGCAAGATGAGATGACGCGTTGTAGATCGTCTAATCGTGTCGACTCCTACATCATTAATTAGGTGCTTCGAACCCACCTGAGGTACTTGATTAGTGCAGCTGGATCAAACTATGCTGGATGATTGTGTATTCACGTGATCATTGACAAGGGGTTCACATAGGGGACGTTTCCTCCGCGGTCGAACAACAGCTTGTCCTCTGAAGCAAACAATCAAAGAATTCTATGAAATAATGAAAACAAATGCAATGAAATGTGAAAAGAGAGCTGGCAAAAAGAAGCAGCCGAACCGAACACGTGGGTCTAGCTTACATTTAATAACATTTAATTTAGTAGTGATTTAAGTTAATCGTTTGCATTATCATTCATTACGGTGGAGAATCACTACATAATATGATCCTGTTCTTATTTTATATTGTTTCCAATTTTAGAGTTTAATTAATGAGTAGCACATGCAGGCGGAATACAAGTTTTAATGTACGATCACCACAAAAGAAGAAGTAAAAGGAAAAGTTCACAACCTATTATATGATGTCCTCGAGAATACAATACAACACAACCTAACTTAACGTAACCTAAGCTAAAATAACGTGACGTAATGTAAGGTAACAACGCAACACAACGTAACACAACCTAACCTAATGTAACGTAACAATGCAACACAACGTAACATAACCTAAAATAATGTAAAGTAATATAACGTAACAACACAACATAACGTAACATAGCCTAAAATGATGTAACGTCATGTAATGTAACAACACAACGTAACCTAACCCAAAATAACGTAACGTAATGTAACGTAACAACGCAACATAATGTAACGTAGTCTAAAATAACGTAACCTAATGTAACGTAACAATGCAACACAACGTAACATAACCTAAAATAATGTAAAGTAATGTAACGTAACAACACAACAAGTAACGTAACAACACAACATAATGTAACGTAATGTAGCCTAAAATGATGTAACGTCATACATGTAACAACACAATGTAACATAACCTAAAATAATGTAAAGTAATGTAGCGTAACAACGTAACATAATGTAACATAACATAAAATATGACAATATAATACAATATCTGATAATATAATACATACTTTGGGTATCGTGTTACCGCATTCACAACCGCATTCCGCTAATATTTTGGAATTTTTGGACTATTTATGGCTCTATATTAGATTTTGGAATTCCCTTTGTATTATTAAGGCTCCTACGTCTGTATGTTGCTCTCTGAGGAATGGAGCGGTCACGCCTGGGCGAATTTCCCAAAGCAACCACTTAAAGTTGAGATCTAATCCTGTTTACATGAAATACACCTGCTCCCAGCAGGTTTAAGTTGACGAACGCGTTGCTGTGGCAACAAATCCAACAACAGGTGGTTTTTCTCCTTCGAACTACCGACACAAGCGGTATCATGTCTCATCAACAATAATTAAAGCCGGATAACTCATTAATCCACCTACAAAGAAAACCCCTCCCGAGTCCCAAACAGCTGGTTTCCGCATTACAACAAAGCACACAAATACACAGATACACACAGTCCACAATCGAGTCGATCAATCAATCAGGTGGACAAACACAACCAGATAACACATATACACACACACACACACACACACACACACATACACGGTTGAACAAGACCAGTGTTCTGGATGGATCGATGGTAAAGCTGCACGTTGTTGTTTGAGTCCTGAAATCCAATAAGAGCTTCCTGTTTCTATCTGCTGCCATCAGAAAATGAAGCAGTGAAGTCAAACCTGACAACCGGTGACGATAAAAGTCTGCGGCTGAATAATGCGTACAGTTGTGCATTCGGTCTTGTCAATCCACAGCTCGACTGGGTTTATGGCAAAGTATGCGAGGGTAAGTTTGCATGAGGATAGCCCCGAGGCTAAATTTATCTGTTGAAAGTCTCCCGCTGTGACCTTCCCCCTGTGCCCTTCTCATGTTATTGTTGTCCCGTTTTATATTGTGTTTGGATCCGGGGCACAGATTTTATAGATCTCCTTAACACAGGCTTTTAGGATAATGTGCGATTAAGCAGAAAGTGAATTTCTGATGGTTGGGGGTATGCATGGGATGAATGAGACATGTTTGACACATCGGTACAAATATGCAACCGGATCACCGTCGGAAAATTCTGCTCCCACCTACCCCTTTATTTTTTCAAACACCTTACAGCAGGGTTGGCCAACTAGAACAGCCACAAGCGACAAAGAAAACCTCACACCATCACAAAGAGCCGCACAACTCGCAACGCGGTCCATTAAATAGCAACGGTCACTTATAGGCCTAATAATACTTTGTAATAAGTATTTTCTCACCTCAATTTACTCAGCGGGACATCTGGCAATCTTTAGTTTGCACCATCTTGTTCAGGTCTGGCTCCAACTCAGGTGTGGCCACTCGAAGCAGCTTTTTCACGTGTTATATCACAGATTATAAAACTTGGAAAAATAGTGTCATTCACTCGCACAAACACACTATTGAAAGCATTCGCACACTGTCGTGTATTTTGTCCATTTTGTGTTGCCCCGTTGGGTGTGTTGTGTGTAGACAGCGTGTTACACAGCGTGTTATGGTACAATTGTAGCCGCACAATCTGTTGTGTACAGTAGATCAGTTAATTCTCAGTCGTGGTTGGAGTGTATCCTTGTTATACACGTGAAGTAACAGAACTCCAGACACACACAGATCGCGCATTCACCCATATACGATCTCACACGTCCATGTGATCGTTTAGTGCCGTGTGTGTGCTTTCAGTGCCGTGTGTGTGTGTGTGTGCGAGAATAATACTACTTTGTGGCTTCAGCGAGTTTTTTTTCTCGCACATTTGCAAATTCACAATCTCAGAGAATTTGTCGTACATTACATTGACGTTACATTTTCTTAACCCAATGCACCTTTGTAGAAATGTACTATTATAAAATGTAAAACATTCTGTTAAAAGCCCCGAGCTCCACATGAGATGTCAAAGAACCACATGCAGCTCCCAAGCCGCAGGTTTGCCACCCCTGTTCTAATGTGTCCGAAAATAGTTTTAATACAGCTTTAAACCTGTAAATGTGTAGATTTTGACTAGTAACAAGTATGGGTGTTACCAGTTCCCCACACAGTCCACATAAACATAGACTGGAGGTGTTAATAATCCTTTTTACACAAATGTCCCTTTGAGGACATCTCAGTGCAGTTCTGTCACGAAACAAACAGCAGCTGTTCAACTTAATTTCATTTTAATTAAACTGTGCTAAATTGCCCTTATGCGCATCAAGGATTTTTTGTTGTGTTTTTTTTAATGTATACTAATATAGACTAACACAACATAATGGCTAATATGTATTCAAATTAACTTAGCGTTATTCTTAATTTTTGTAATCATGTCCACAACGCTGTGTTTTTATTCATTTTACTTTGAGGACCAAATGGGAATTATTGAATCATTATTTTGCAGAATGAAGACGATTATTATTTTATTTATTTTTTCTGCGTTGTGCTACATGTAATGATACTCCACTGTTTGAGCGCTCTTCATTGTACATAATTACAATGCACACTCATTGCACATATTAGTTAGTATCCAGCTATGCTACCTCAGAGAGGTGTAACGTCCCACCAGGCTACTGTATACCTCATCATCATCTCCGTCTTTAATTATGCACTCTTCCTGATGCAGTGGTCCCAGCTGTTGCTCACTGATATCATTTAGCCTCATAAAAGACAAAAAAAGGTCCAGTCAGCAGCACGCACATTTGTTTTGTCTGAGCTGTTTATCCCTTCACTGTTAAATGTGCTTTGTGCTGAGATGGTGGATAACAACACCATTATTGGTGCTGAAATATGAAAATAGAAATCTAGGCCAATAAATTTCTGTGTGCCAGTTAACATCTAGCAGACATTTATCTGTGCTACTCTACCCGCTGAGGTGTTGGAGCTAAAGTATATTAAATTGATAGAATGGTGGGTCAGGTGGTTTCTGTTGTTGTTGTTGTGCACCGCAGATTTGTAGCAGTCGTTTGGAGGTGGAGATGAACTGCCTGTTGGAGGTAGGGTGAATTTAAAGCCAGTTCCTTTTTATCGTAGTTTAATATAACATTTAATAGCTGTATCTGTTAAGGGTTTGGGTTAAGGGTCAAGATGAGGGTTTCAAACATTTTCAATTCAAAGATTTGGACAAATTGGGGTTAAACAGGAGCCAGAATACCTCCTGACAAGATTGAGCACTCATATCATATCATATCATATCATATCATAGTATCGTATCGTATCATATCATATCATATCATAGTATCGTATCATATCATATCATATCATATCATATCATATATCATATCATATCATATCATACATAGTATCGTATTGTATCATACATAGTATCGTATTGTATTGTGTCGTATATCATATCATACATAGTATCGTATTGTATCGTATCGTATATCATATCATACATAGTATCGTATATCATATCATACATAGTATCGTACTGTATCGTATCGTATATCATATCATATATTGTATCATATCATATCATACATAGTATGGTATTGTATCGTATCGTATCATATATCACATCATATGTTGTATCGTATGTCATATCATACATCGTATTGTATCATATCATATCATACGATATCATATATTGTATTGTATCATATTGTACATCATATCATATATCGTATCGTATATCATATCATATATCATATCATATATTGTATCGTATTGTAACATATCTTATCATATATCGTATCCTATAGTGTATCATATCATGATATATTGTACATCATTTCATATATCTTATATTATATCATATATATCCAAGTGTATTTATGGATGGCTGGGGGGGG